>PVKV010006617.1:0-103431 GCA_004027835.1 Alouatta palliata
GGAAGAGAGAGGAAGAGGAGGGGGAGGAGGGACAAGAAGAGGAGGGGGAGAATAGCTGTCACTTATTTTCTGGGCTCTCACTAGGTGCCAGGCACAATACTCAGAGCTTGGCAGGATCGATCACATTTAATCCCCTCCACACCCCATGAGGGGATACGTGGATAGGCCTCTCAGTGGTTAAGAAACAGCCCCGCCTTGTATGAGCAAGTACCAGGCAGAGCTAAGATCGAAATCCAGGCCTCACAACTAAATCAGGGCCTGTTTCATCTAAATTATCTATTCACCGCTGTTATTTAAAAAATTGCATGCCCTCACTCCCCCACCCTGAAGAGGGTTAGCGACCTAGCCCGGCCATGCCGACTAATTAGCTTGGTTGCCACGGCAGCAGATCTTAATTAAGACCACAAGGATCCTCCCACCCTTGCCAGTGCAGCCCTGGCTTGTTCTCAGGAGCAGGACGGACGTGGGGCTTGGAGACAAACAGCCCTCCGCCCTTGGCAGTGCGGGCCTCGGGGAGCCCTGGCTAAGAGGTTCGGGCACGAGAGCCCAGTGGCAGCAGGGTCACGGGTCCACCAGTTCCATCTTGGTGATTTTCATCATGTCCTTCCACCTTACCTGCCACTCTCAGGAAGCATCTACCCACAAATATGGCTCCAAACCCATAGCAATGAGGGGCTCCCTCCTTCCCCTTGGGAAACCAGCACTGGGCTTGGCGCTGGGCCTCTCAAGGGACCTTTGACCACTGTGAGGGGCACCTCCTTCGTTTGTGCCAATCCAGCCCTGACCCTTAGGTGTGGGGAAAAGCATTTTGTAGAGAGATGGGAGAGGGCAGAGGCTCAGAGAGGGATGGGAGGGAGTGGGGAGAGCAGGCAGAAGGAGGAGCAGCAGCCCTGCGGGCCTACCAGCAGGCTCTGTCACGGCCACTCACGGCTTCTCTCTGGACACTGCTGAGCAGAGCAGCCTGTTGCATAGCAACTGCCCGGGCCTGTTTATGAGGGGCTGGACCAACGAGGCTACGTGGGCTGCAAAGGGTACTGCCTGGACCGAGGCCACTGCGTCCCACCCCACATCCACCAGACCCTTTGCAAGTGAAAGGTAGACAAGGTCAGGCTTGGACTGCAGTGACGGGTCATTCTACAACCAAGAATAAGAACCGATCTGGGGAAATCTGGGTCAATTTATCAAGCACCTCCTATGCCCAAGCCTTAGGCTCCTGTCTTCCCACAGGTGGGGAAGGCACCTGGTGCCAAGGTGATGCTGGCCATTCTTGAACTGAACAAGCATTTGCCTGGTGTTTCAGGCACCTGTGTCCATCACCTCTGACCTCCTGCACACACAGCCACCTCCTTGCTCTTTTCTAATTCGGTCCTAGTGCAATGCAGTCTGCAAACTAACAGTGGCTCCCACCGCCCACTCTGCAAGCTCAGGCCACACTGGGGCCTCCCCGCCTCCACCTGCCTGCCTGTCCTCCACCCTTGGCGACTTACCACATGCGCTTTCACACCCTCCTGGCCCTTCCCTCCACTCTCCTCCAGGTCCTTGGTGGTTATTCCCACCCACCCCATCCACATCCTGCCCACCCCATGCATTTGCTCACCTGACTTGTCGGCTTTCAGGAAGGACCAAAGGACTTGAGCTCCGTCATGAGGTCACAGAAGGTCTGGAGCATGGGAAGGACTTGAAAACTCTCTCCCACTACAGCTCACTCATGCCTCCGAGCCCCAAGTGCACACTCCCAGCCAGGCCCACAGCACCAGCCCACACACCTGACTCCTTCCACCCTGACTCAAAACCAGCATGCCCAAGTCCAGCCTGAATCCCCACCATGCCATTACCATACTCGGGAGCCTATATGGCTTCTCTCACCGACCTGCCCATCATCCCCTTGAGGGCTACTTTTGACAGAAAGTGAGTCCAGAGGCAATGACTGGAAAAGTGATAAGTGTAACTGAGTGGACCCAATCACAGAAGGCTTGCTGGAGGAGGAGGCAAAGGCCTGAGACTTCACTTTGCAGACAGCTATGAGAGGAGAGGTGAATAATGGAATGCAGCCAGTATGGGGACTTAGTGAGACATGTCTGCAGGTTACCCTGACACGACCTCAAGTGCTCTGTCCAAGGGACAGGGCGTTGGGGGGAAGAAGGGACAGCCAGCCCCACCCAGGCAGCCCAGTGCCGGAAGTCTGAATGAGGAGAGGGGTGAAGAGCTGACAGGCCTTATATGCCGATATGTGTCCTGACCTGACAAGCATCAGATGACCTCCTCAGAGGAGGGAGTGGGAGCAGAGACCAGATTTATTAAAAAATCTTATCTGGAGGTTTTGCATTTTAATGGGCTCTGGATTTGCATATTTTAACAATAACCTCTGGTTCTTCTGTCTGGCCGGTGCTCACTGGCTGTCTCTCTAAACGACGATCGCCGCCGCTTCAATAAACCCTTCCTAATCCAAAGGTGCAACACGCCACTTTGCTGGAGGAGGGAGGATTAAAGGGCCTTTCTCTTTGGGCTGGAAACAAGGCTGTCCGGCAGTGACCCACTTCTGGCCTCTGGACACTCTTGCTGCAGGGCACAGCTGAGGCAGGAGGGAACGAGGGCCGTGACAGGTGTGATGGAGGGTTCATTATTTGGTCATTATTTGGTCAGTACTTCCTGACCACCTACTGTGCATCAGGGCCATGCTGGGCTCTGCGTGGGCATCGGGAACTCCTCGGAGTAAAGACAAACATTGGACAAATACTTCCATAAATCTGTGACCATAATAGTCCAACTCATAGCAAGACAATGAGGAAAGATACGGGGAGCTTGAAGGGGCACCTAGTTTAGATCGCAAGGGCAAGAGGGGCAACTGAGGCCCAAGGGAGGCTCAGGAGGTAGGCAGGAAGGAAAAGGCAAGCACCTCTGTACCCACAGGCAGCCTGGAAATCTGCCCCTCTCGCCTTAGGAGGGGTGCCACCCACTGGCCTTCTAGGGAAGGCCTCAGAATCTGGACCACAGTGGTGAGTGGGGCGCTATCCAGGTGTCTCTGAGAACTGCGGAGGGTGTCCTGGAGTCAGAATTTTATGCTGACAACAGATGAGATCTCTTGAATCTCTAACCCCTCGCTATGGAAGGCACCCTATGCGGTTTATTAAGGAGGTAATTAAAGCATTAATATATTTACAACAAGCTACAAATAATGTGTGCCACTTCTGCGCTTCCCCTGGGATCCAGTCTCACTAGGTGACTGCGGAAGCCCTCAGGCAAGGGTTCATTCTTTCCTCCCACAGAGACTCCAAGCCTACTAAGCAAAGCCCTTGGAATTCAGTAAGGGCTGTGATGCAGACCCTGCCCTCCTGGGGCTTTAAACAAATAATTTCATCATTAATTAATTTGTTAATTACAATTTGCTAGGCGCTGGGAAGGCAGTTCTGGTGGAGGGCAGGGTCTCTGGAGAGCGAACCCACCTTTGGTCCCCACAAGCTCACTGGTGAGTTCTCTGTCCTTATCAAGTTGGTTGCATCGCCAGACTTTCACCCCTATGGCTGAACACTCTGGGTCTATCCTGTCAAAATGGCAGAAAATTTATCTTTAAAAAATGGAATAATGATCTTTCTGGGGACAGCACTAGTGCACAGACCTGGGCAATGCTTAAAACACTTGATGATTTACAAAACATCTGATGTCTGGTGTGATCAGATGGATGAAGATGGGGACCCAGAAAGGCATCCCTGGGGCAGCGTCATGGGCAGGCAACCCCATGCAGTCACACAGAGCCCCACACTCAGAAGGGTCCCACGCTTGGGTTTTGTGCTCGGCAGTCTCCGTCTTGAAATCCTTTTTCTTTTCTTTTTTGAGATGGAGTTTTGCTCTTGTTGCCCAGACTGGAGTGCAATGGTGCAATCTCAGCTCATCAAAACCTCCGCCTCCTGGGTTCAAGCGATTCTCCTGCCTCAGCCTCCTGAGTAGCTGGGATTACAGGCACCTACCACCATGCCCAGCTAATTGTTTTGTTTTTGTTTTTGTTTTTGTATTTTTAGTAGAGACAAGATTTCTCCATGTTGGTCAGGTTGGTCTCGAACTCCCAACCTCAGGTGATCCACCCAATTCAGCCTACAAAGTGCTGGGATTACAGGCATAAGCCACTGTGCCCGGCCCATCTTGAAATTCTTAACACTTTATCTTCGAATGTGTGCTTTGCAAGTGAAGTCCATGGGGCTTGGAGTCTCTGCTCGTGCACAGTTCTGTCTCTCTCCACCTGCCCAGTCCACCCATGTCCAGGGGCCCACCTGCAATCACTGCTGTCCTTTGTACCAGCCAGAAGTGGCCTGGGCAGAGGTTAAGAGGGTCAGGGTTGGTCACATTCGCCCTGTGGTAGCCCAGGCTGGCCGTGCTGTGTCAGGTCTGGCCAGCCAAAAGAGGCCATGACTCAGCAAAGATGAATCCCTTCCCCAGATACTTCACACATCCCAGGCACAGAGTTTACAATACCCTTGAAAGTTGCCTGTCCACTGTGGGTTAGGGCCGAGGGCCCATGGGAAGAGGTGATGTCTGGCTTGACGTCTCAGAACCCACCCTCAGCTGGGGCATGACACATCAGTCCACGGCCAATGAGAAGGGGAGCCCGGCCATCCTCAGGCCCAAACTACACCCCAGGTTGCAGGTAGGACTCCAGCGGCCTGTGAGGGTCCTCGTATCTGAGGGAGACATCCCTGGGGACCTGCTTCCTGCCTGGAGGGTCTCTCTTGCAGCCTTCCTGAGTTTGGCTGTGTTTCCAGCTGAAGGCACCCTCCAGGGGTGAGTCAGAAAACACGAACTGTGTAATTTCAGTGATTCTGCATAGGCGGTAAATGCTCTGATATTTGCACTTAAAACTGGCAGTGCACAAAATAAAGATGAACTGTAAAGTCCATGCTAATAATTTAAAATTTATAGTTTACTTAAAATGACATCAAATAGCAAATAAAAAAAAAATCACAAGTTGAGAGAGCGAGCAAGACCATGAGAGAAAGGAAAAGCTTTTATATTTTAGCACTTTAAAGACTTTTTTTTTTTTTTTTTGGTGCTTGGAACAAGGGGTCCTGCAAATTATATTTGTTTTCTCAAAGCAGTGACGCTGGCAGGATTAGGGCACAGACCGCTCCGTGAGTTCTGACGTGCAGGCCTGCTGTTTCACTGTTTCCATGACCATCGTCTGTGCTGTGCTGGGGTGGGGATGGGGGCAGAGGATAAAACCTGAGTTCTCTGGGTGGACACGAGCTGGCGTTGTCCTAAAACAACAGGGTAGATGACGAGCGGGGCCAAGTCCACACCAGCACGTCCACGAGTAGGTGGGCAAGGACTGCCCTCCTCAGAGACCACACAGTAGTGGCGAGGTAAGAGCTGCCCTCCTGGTGAAGGCTGTGGGCTTGGGGAAGATACGAATCTATGTCTCCAGTGATATTTTCTCAGAAGCTTGCTGAGGTGAGTCCTTCTGCTGAGCAGGGAGCAGGTATCTCCAGGCACCAACAAGTCCCAAAAGAAACCAGAAAGACCCCCAGCTCTGAAGTTTGTTTTTTTTTAGATGGAGTCTTCCTCTGTCACCCAGGCTGGACTGCAGTGGTGCAATCTCAGTTCACCAAAACCTCTGCCTCCCGGGTTCAAATCATTCTCCTGTCTCAGCCTCCTGAATAGCTGGGACTACAGATGTGTGCCACTATGCCCAGATAATTTTGTATTTTTTAGTAGAGATGGGATTTCGCCATGTTGGCCAGGCTGGTCTCGAACATCTGACCTCAGGTGATCCACCCGCCTTGGCCTCCCAAAGTGCTGGGATTATAGGCATGAGCTGCCATGCTGGCCATCTCTGAAGTTTGAATATTCATTCTGGAGAGCATGCTGGCCACCCCACTGGCCAGTCCCCTCGTCTGTCACCGCCTATCGTCCCCCACCCATGCCAGCTCTCTGCAGGGCATCGGTCCCCACCTTCCAGTGCAGGCTGGGCTTTGTTGAGGGCCTGCTCTTGCAAGTCCTCCATTATCTCTTCAATCCTAATCCCCTGGCTCCCACCGCAGTAAATTCTTTGAAGACGTCTGTGATGTCACATAGCGCTAATCAGGTGCACACACGCACTCCAGGGAAGAAGCACAGTCCTGAGATTGGCTCTGGGGATGGAGAGTGAGTAGGGGCCCTGGTCCCTGCTCTTGTTTGTTAAGTAAGCCTCTCTGCATCTCCATCTCCCTTTCTCTTTCTTTCTCCCTCTCTCTTTCTCTCTGTCACACACATAGACTTTGGAGGGATAGGAGGGTTTGGATGCAATGAGGAGTGACAGGGAAGCCTTCCAGGTGGAGAGAAAGTCAACACCATTACTTCAGAGGTAGCACAGGTAGGGGGGCCCTGCTGGGGCCCAGCATGAATCAGAGGGCACAGAGGTGGACCAGGGGCCAGCTCCAAGGAGGGCCCATGATCCTGTGGGTGGTGACAGCTGTCCTGAGAAAGAGTAAGGCAGGGTGAGTGTAGGAGTGCACCCCCCCACCCCCCGACCCCAGGCTTCTCCAGCTTTGGTTTTAAGCAAGCATCAGGCAGTGAAGGACAAGGGAGGCTCAGCTCTATCCCAAACCTCCAGGGCAACCCTCAGGACAGTGATTACCGCTGAAGAGGAAGCTAGGTGAAGATTTTCCCCTCCTTTGGTGGCAGAATGCAGTTGGGCACTCCCCCCAGCCCCCACAGGCTGGCTCTGCTCTGGCAGGTGCTCATTCCAGCCTCAGGGAGCCCTAGTAAGGTAGGGGAGAAGAGACGTATGTAGGCAGGAAAATGTCGCACACCAGCCCAGTGAGCCAGCCCAGGTGGTACCAGGACCAGGAGAGGAGTAGCAGGAACTGGTGGGGAGAATCAGGGCCACCTTCCCAGATGGGGGGGGCCCGTACCCTTGTCCTCAGGGAGGGGGGCAGCAGAAACCTGCAGAGGCTGGTAGGAGTAGCCTTAGCAGCACAAAACCAGAACCAGATTTGAGAGGAGGCAGGGGAGAGAGGGGAAGTGGCAGGGTGGTTGCAGGGGAGTTGGGAAAGAGCAGCTTGGCCTGTCTGTCTGTCTGTCTGCCCATGAGCCACAGGCCTCCCCTTCCACAGGGAGCCACACTGGATAGGTGAAGCCTTTCAACCAGCTCAATCATCGTATTTATTCTAATTGTATCGTAATCGTCCCCAAGGAGGCTGGTTCAAATGAGCTTGACATTATTAAAATTTTAATGCCCAGTTTTCATAGCTGAATGAATATTTAAAGGGTATGTCCCAGCTTAAGTTATGATGATGAAGAAATTAATGGAATGTCTTGTTTAATGCATGGATATGTGTTGATGCAAAAAGTGGCAGAGGGATGGGGAGGGGGAAGGGAGACAGAGCCTGAGCAGAAGGGAGAAGGGGAAAGGGGCCATCCACCTGCCCACCCCCTGCCACAGGCAGGAGCAGACAGCTCCAGATCTGGGCCAGCCCACTCGCTCCCCCGAGGGGCACCCGGCTGGAAATAGAAACACAGTCCACAAGGGTTTGTGATGTCCCCAGAGGATGGACCCCAGGAGCCTCCAGGGAGGCTGCAGGGAGCTGTACCTGACCCAGGAAGGGCAGGCCTGGCTCGCCAAATCCCCTTCAGGAACCTGGAGAGGGACACCGGCTAAGGCCATGGGGCATTCATGGGGATGCTGAGGACATCTCGGAAAGAGCGTGGCAAGAAAGGCTCCTGTGCCCCAGCCCAGATTCCCAGCAGCCACAAGTCCCAGGGCCCTCCAGGGAGGACAGTGTGCTGGTGGAGAGGAATGGCTGACAGAGGAGCAGAGGTGGGGGCAGGAAGGGCACCAAAGGGGTCCTGAGGCCATGGCCAGGGTCCTGGGGGCAAAGTTACAAGAAGGGCATGGAGATAGTAACCGGCTCTTCTGATTTTCCTCCTGGTCTCATTTCTGGATCTTTCCTCCTCTCCCGGCTCTTCCCCTGACCCCTCTGCTCTCCCTCACCCTCGCCTTCTCCAGTATTCTCTCTGTCTCTGCTTGTTCTCGCCCAATCTCTGCAGCCTGGCTCCGCCTTCTCCCCCCGGGACAGATGTGTTCCCTCCTCCTCCCTCTTCAGGGCAGAATCAGGGCTGGGTGAGGCTAGCCGAGGACTAGGGGAGGGAGGGAGGTCTCCCTTCAGGCCGGGGCCACCTGTGCAGAGCCTGTTCCAGCTGAGAAATTTTCCCGACCGAGCCTGACACTTTATTTCTGCTGAGAATTAAGAAAGCACAGGGCCGTATATTATCTCACCATCTAGCCCGGCACCTCTCTGACAAGTCCCGCAAAGGCTGTCTGGATGCTGACCGCTATCAGATTATAATGGGACATGAAAAATGACCCCAGAAGCCATGGCTGCATGGGAACCAATTCAGTTCTGCTTTACCAGTCTGGGTAGAGCACCCCGTAGGTGCCCAGGCCATGGCTGAGGCAGGTGGGAGGCTGGATGAGACCCCATGTCCCCACTGTTAGAAAGCCTACAGTAAAACTGGAGAGAAGCTGAGGGGCCTGTGTGTAGGGGGTGAGCCCAGCAGCACACCATGGAGGAGGTCTGCCTGAACCGTCCAGGACCTGTCTGGTTGGGAGGGCTCCTGGGGCATCACACGTGCCCAGGTGCCAAGGACAGTGGTCTGGCTGCCTATGACTGGGGTGGCCACTAGGGTGGAAGGCTTCATGCACAGGCAGATTTCATGTGCCTGGTTTAATTTACCATGGAAAATGGGACTCATCATATCAGAAATAGCTCTACCCTGGCCATACCAATCCACAGGACTCACCCCAGCTGCTCTCAGGCCCAGCTAGAGAAGACTGGCCGTAAAACACAGAAATGAGATGCCAGGGAAGGAGTCTCCTCCGATGGTCCCAGCCGTGCTCTCACACAGGATGAGGCCCCTAGGCACATGGGGTCCTCCTGGCATGCTCTGGCCCCAGGAATGGAGGCTCCTGACCGAGGAATAGCCTCATTCCCAGTTGGGACAGAGCAGCAAAGCCCAACTGGTTCTGGTTCACACACCCATGCCTGCCCCTTCTCAGCCAGGCCCTCTTTCCATCCTTGCAGGGGAAGCCTGAATTCCCCATCTGGCTCCCTGCTTCCCTCTCTTTCCCCGCACCCCCCTTGCCCTCTGCTTGGAACTTTCCTGGACCATCCCAAGCCTATTCCACCTGTTCCCAGCATCTCCTGAATAAGTAGGCAGATGTCAGGAGTCCTGGGTTCATCTTGATATCACCATTTACAACCTTTGTGACCTCAAGCTAACTTCTTAACCTCTCTGTAAGTCCATTTTCTTGGCTGAAGTCTGTTTGCATACATCATAGAAGAAGTTGTGATGATCTAGCAATGTGATGCCTGTATCAGCTGTTCCTGTTCTCAGGGGTTTGTGGATCCTTGGGGAGGCCTGGGACACCTAAGCGCCATTCCCACTTGCAAGTCAATTTCCAGCCTTGAGTATACCTTATAAACAGAAAATGAGGGGCTCCCTGTGGTACCTCCTTCCCTGTGGGGTTCCAACCAGGCTTCATGAACTAGGGGGCTTATTTGTTTGCTAGAGCCACCATAGCAAAGTACCACAGACTGGATGGCTTAAACGAAGGAATGTATTTCTCACAACTCTGGAGGCTGGAAGTCCAAGATCACGGTGTGGGCAGGATTGGTTTCTGGTGAGGGCTCTTTTCCTGGTTTGAAGATGGCGGCCTTCTCACTGTGTCCTCCTGTGGTCTTTCCTCTGTGTGCACATCCCTGATGTCTCTTTCTCTTCTTGTGAGGCCACCGATCATATGGGATGATGGCCCTACTCTTATAACTACATTCAACCCTAAGTACCTCCTTAAAGGCATTATTTTCAAATACACTCACATTGGAGGTTAGCACTTCACCATATGAATTGTGGGGGTACACTTCATAACAGAAGCCAAGTGGACTAGGCTTAAAGAATGAATAGCTGTCGAGAGGAGAAGGCTGCGTGGCACAGCAGGGAGCTTGCAGGCCCAGGGAATGGACTTGGGGAGGAGGGTGCTGGGATGTGGGGTGGGAATGGTGCAAAAGGCAGTGAGGCTAGATTTGGGGGAGGTCAGGCAGAAAAGATACTTGATTTGATGGCCCAAAGAACCTAGCCTCAATCTCCCTTTACAGGACGAGTATTTTACTTTTTCCTTGGTCCCCCTCCTCCTGGAGCAGCTGGGGTCAAATGAGATAAAATATGGCGAAGTCAAAGGCCATTGCATGAGCAACACTGTACCTACTCATTCTGGCTGAATCCCAGCTCTGCCTCTCCTCAGAGCTTTGTTCTTCTCATTGAAAAGATGGATATAATAATCTCTACCTTAGAGAATTGTAAAATTACATAAGCAGGGGAGCTATAGAAATATGTCAAAGAGAACCTCAGGGCTGGAACTGGGTCCAGGTCAGTCCTTAAAATCTGGTTAGGGGAGAAGAATGTCACAGGTTTGGGGTAAAAGAAGCCTAGAAGGACGGGGCATTGCAGGAGGACCGGCACCCAAGGAAAAGGTGAGATGCTGAGTCCCAGACAGCATCGGATGGGGAACCTGGAGCAACTTGGCTCCCTCCTGGAGTCCTCCCATAGCCAGATGTCTGGTCGGCCTTCTGGATCCTTCCCTGAAGGACTGGGAAGGAGCTGGTTCATGGGGAAGCCAGGAACTTCATTACGCTCCTCCTCCTTCTCCTGTGATTGGAGTTCACTGTACCACGGCAGTGTTCTCTGCTGCCAGGGTTTGGGCACAAAGCACCTTGCTTTCCCTCAACTCCATAAGGGATGTCCAGTGGGGACCTGACGGCGAACAATGACACCTCAGCCCCTCTCGGTGGGCTGGCCCCAACACTCTCCCCTGCCGCCTCCGGCTACCTGTGCCTCCTTCCTTGTCAGCTGCGTCCTGCCTCCCATCTCTGTCCTTCCTAGCCCCGGCTCTGCCCTTCCCATGGCCTCATGCTCACCTTGCTGAGTCACAGGCACCCATACTCCCCCACCCAGTTGTCTTGACGCAGCCAAAACTCACTTCAAGTCCTAGACCAGAAGGCAGGAGGAAGCTTGTGACTGGCTGGTCCATCCGCTCCATGTACAGGAGGGAATTAGCAATGAAAGGTCTCAAGGCACAGGACAGACAGGCACAAATCACCCCGCAGCCCCGCTTCCCAGCCGTGCCCTTCCATGCGGTGGCCTTGGGAAGCACCTGAATACCTCCTGGCCTCAGCCTCTCCATCTCTAAAATGGGGGTGTTTAGCTGCCCTGCTGCCTCTCTGAGTCTGAGTCTGCGAGAGAAATGCAGATGCAAGAAGGGCTCAGGGAGGTGCATAAGGGCAGAAGCAGTGGCGGAGACATCAAGTCCAAGTTCACTTGCGTGATCCTCCTCATGTTTGTTGCTTAAAACGCGCTGGGACCTCCGCACTGCAGAGCCCACCCTGGTGCCTCCGGGTGAAACTAGAAGCCAGGCAGCGGAGCCGGGGATGCTTGGAGTCCAGAGACCCCTAGTGGCAGGAATGGGCCATTGACACGGATCCCCAAGAGGGAAGAGAGAGGCCGACAGGCAGGGGAGTCAGGCCTTGCCCTCCTGTCCTCCTGGCACCCAGACATCACAGGGAACAAGTAGCTGTGCCCACTCCATGCATTGCCTGAGAGGAAGACCCTGGCTGCAACCTGGAGCCCCAGCCCTGAGCTCTGCTTTAACCATGGAGCTGGGCGGCCGGGGCTTCAGCCACCTGTGACCCAGAGGCCACGTCTGCCAGCTGGCATGGGTTGGGGAGAAGCTGGATGCCCTGACCTGGGTGAAGTCCATCTGAAGCCAGCGACCAGCTCATCTCCATAAAGACAGATGTCTGGAGTGAACTAGAGCTGAGCCAAAGGTGTGCTTTGGAGACACAAAGGCCTTGTGTGACACAGAGGGACAAGGCCAGCGTGTCCGTCAACCTCAGAATCTGATAACAAAGGCTAGCAGGAGGTGCTCGGAGTCAGAGGAGGAGGCACCCCAAGCTCTCCCATCCAGAGACACCCCCCCTGAAATAAAGGGGCCTTGGGCTAGTGCCATTGAGGGGAGACAGGCTGAGCTTTGGTAAAGGTGTGTGCACCTGCAGCAGCATGTGGGAGCACGTGTCTGTGGGTGTGGTCTGCATCCCTGCATCCACCTGTGCACCTGACTGCTGGATGTCTGTCCCCTCATCCCCAGGCCTGCTATAACACTGTCCCCCTGTGCTCTGTTGCAGATGAATCGGCCGATCCAGGTGAAGCCTGCGGACAGCGAGAGCCGAGGAGGTAGTAGCTGCCTGCGCCAGCCCCCTTCACGTGAGGGCCCACTTGTCTCTGCCCCCTCCCCTTCTCACTCCTCCCTCCTTTTCCCGATGCAGCCATGCAATGCAGCGACTCCCCGCCTCCTCCTCTTGCCCCTCTGGGGATCTCATGGCTGAGGGTTGGGGACAGAGCTTTGGAGCTCTGGGTGACTGGTGTGGAGAAAGGGAGCAGGGAAGGGGGGCAATTGGGGTCTTCCAGATGATGGAGCTTGTGCCTCTGAGTAAAGAAGTGCCTTGTCCCGGGGCATTCTTCTCCCCTCCGTTAAAACACCCAAAAAGGTGTGCCCACCTGGGTGTTGCCAAGGAAAATTCCACCCTGATGGGACTCGAGCAGTTGGAAGGGAGGCAAGAAGTGGTCACAGCTGTGCCATAGGAGGATTCAGGCCACAGGAGGCAAATCTGAGTGGCCCACGGGGGTGTGGGCACTCAAGGCCAGCACTGAGGCAGAGATCCTGGAGATAGAGGCAGGCAGTTGGGCAGATATCTGGAAAGGGACAAAGGGGAAGGACACGACCTCACTCCACAGACGCTTGCCCCAGAACGTGGTCTCACTGGAGCCTGGCCATGGAGAGCCTGGGTGAGGGAATGCCGCACCTTGAGGCTCAGCCCTGGAAGGACCAGGCAGATGGCCAGCCAGGAGCAGCTCCATCCCCAAGTGACAGAGTCCTCCTGGTGCAATGCCTGCGTGGCTGTACTACTACCTCTCACCCAGCCCTGGGGGTAATCGGGGACCACCCTGGGCACAGCCCTGTCCCTAGGCTCCTCTAGATGAGATTCAGACATACTCTGACATTAAAAGAAAATGAAAGGAGAGGACATGGCAAAGAAAATTCATCTAGCATCCAGATCAGGCCTCCCCAACCCAGGCACCAGCTCCTCCCCCAACAAACTGCCCCTGTGATACGGAGCCCATCGCACCTCACTTGCGAGAGAGAAAGAGACTCACCATACCCCATAGGGTAGAATAATGTGCAGGCACTGCCAGGTGCCCTTTCCTGGCCCACCACCTTGGGGAAGGGGCATTGTCCTTCTAAAGATCGCCAGCACCTGGGCACTCACACTGGGCACCATTCCCACTGGGCCCTGCTCAGATGCTGCTCTGAACTGAGCTCTCAGCCACTTCTCCGGGTAGGTGGTCAAATGGAGGCTCCTCCAAGCAGGTGAAGGGCTCCCAAGAAGAGACTCTGTCCTCTCTACCAGCAAGGGGCCCCAGCCCAAGTTCCCACAGAAGCGCAGCCAGGCAGTGAGCCAAGCAGCCATACAGAAGTGGGACACTCGCAGAGGACAGACAGGCAGTGGCTCCCTCCCTCCAGGCTACACCCACAATGGAGAGACCTTGGAAAAACTGAGAACACTCATGAGGCCCCCAAGGGGAGCATAAGGAGTTGAGGCCTTTTTTTTTGCCCTGAGGTGACATAGGGTACAGCCTCCAAGGTGGCCCCAGCCTACACTTCCCCCGGCCAGGGTTGGGGTGTCCAGCATGAGGGCCCAGGCAGTGAAATGGGACAGCCAGTCGCAGCTGTCCTCCGTCTCCCGGTCAGGAGCTCTTGGCCTCTGCTGACCCCGCCACGCCCTGGGCTCTGGCCTGGGTGTTCATGTTCACCACGCTCCCCCGGCCCAGGCCCAGGCCCAGTGCTCCAGGTTTCTTCCCGCTTGTGAGATCAGCCAGGAACTAAGGAATTTCTCTCCGTCTCATCTCCTCAGAAAGTTTACTGGGAAATTAAGGGCAAAAAGTCAAGTAGGCGAAAGTTACTTGCAAGTTTGGAGAGTGAATTGTCCTGGAAGGAGCTGCGGTGTGGCCGCCGGTGACCTGCTCAGCCCTGGAGCCTGGGCCTGCCCAGAACTCAGGACCCCTCCCAACCCAGACCTCAGATCCTATCCCCCAGGGCTTGGGCTGGTGTCTTGGTGCTACCTGAAGGGACCCCGTGCCCCAGGGTACAGACACACCTCCTGACGCCCACCGAGTGCTCTGCCCTAAGGGCCCCGGTAGTCAAGGCCCAATTGGTTGAGGGGTAAAGATGCTTTAGGCGTGAGGGGTCCATGAGAGCGAAGCCCACCTGGTTTGTGCTGCCTGCTCCTGTCCCTTCCTTGGCAGTGAGAGGAAGGCCATCCTCGCTCAGCCTCACCCAGCGCTCATGAGGCACATGGCAGTGCGAGGAGGGGCGTCTCCTGGAGACCAGCACCCACCCAGGCACACTGCAGCCCCCAGTCCACACGGCCCGGCCAGGAGGCAGTGGCACAGGGAAGCTCTGGAGGACGGACAGGAAGCTGGGACAGCAGGTGCCAGCCGCAGTTCCAGAGAGGGGATTCCGAGGTGGGGGTAGCCAGAGGCCTTGGGGGAGGTGGCACTTCTGCCCTTGAAGGTGGGGGATACCGCAGCTGGAGAAGGGGAGATGGCATGAACAAAGACCACAGAGCCAGGCCTCTGAGGGCCAGAAGGAGGTGCCATTTAGTACAGAGCAAGCAGGTCAGAGTCCTGCTAGTTTTCTCCAGTGTAGCTGGAGAGGGGTATCTGGAATCCCCTCTGCCCAGCAAGGCCTTCCTGGGCTCTAACTCAAACCTTTCTCTCCCTGAACTTGCCTTGGAGGCAATAGCTCTCTGACTCCAAGATGCTAACCTCATCGGCTTTCCCCTATATATCTCCTGTGGCTGACACTCGCCCCAAACCAGATTAATCAGCTCTTTTATTCTTCTCTTAGGAGAAAGTGGGGGGGAGCCAACCTAAACATCTATCTATTAATTGCATATTCAATGTTAAACAGCAAGATGGCCCTGAGTCAGCACTATCACCAAGCTATTTTTTTTTTTTAAGAAAGTTAGTTTAAAATAATTTAATAGCCATTAAATACTTCTGGGGAGAAGGAGAAGGGGGAGAAGTGAACATTTTAAAAGATTAAAGAAATGGTTAACAGGACAAGGGAATGGAAAGAAAGGATGGGAGAGGGATGGAGGAGGTGGGTGATGGCAGCGGGCAGGAGGAGAGGAGAGAAGAGAAGGAGGTGAGAAAAATAGACAGGTGAGGGGAGAAGAAGCAGGAGTGGGGGTGGGGAGCAAGGCCTTGAAGGCAGTGGGTGATGGAAGACTGGGCACAGGGGTGCAGGGGGAGGGGAGCAGAAGCAGGCAATGGCCGCAGAAGGAGAGGGAAGGTCAGCCCCAGCCCTGGCTCAGCAGTGAACCAGGTTACGAGTCCTCAAAACCCAGAGGACACAGGACACCTGTCCCCAGCTGCCTGTCCAGGCGCGCTTGAATGCTCATGAACAGCACAGAAAGATGTGTTTTCTGCTTAGGATTTGGCGAACATGCAGGAGCCTTTGGCCAGGGGACAGGAGGAAGGCTTCTCTCCACCTCACCTAGCACAGAGCTGGCTGCGGCCCCCTGCACGGCCATATCATGGTTCCACCTTCTCATCCCCCAGCTCAGGCTTCTAGACACATGCCCGGTCACATCCACCACACGCATGAGGTATAGGAGTGTCTGGGGATGGGCCTGGGCAAAGTGTTGGCAGGTCTTTGTGCACAGGAGCGCTTTTTAACTTTCCTGTCTCTGACACGCATGGATTGCTGGCAGAGGCTGACGGGCCACTGTCCTGTCAGCAGTGATTCAGGGAGCTCAGTCCTTTCTTTCTTTCTTTCTTTCTTTCTTTCTTTCTTTTTGAGATGGAGTCTCGCTCTGTTGCCCAGGCTGGAGGGCAGTGTCGTGATCTCAGCTCACTGCAATCTCCGCCTCCCAGGTTCAAACAATTCTTCTGCCTCAGCCTCCCGAGTAGCTGGGACTAGAGGTGTGCACCACCACACCCAGCTAATTTTTGTATTATTAGTAGAGACGAGATTTCACTATATTGGCTAGGCTGGTCTCTAACTCCTGACCTCGTGATCTGCCCACCTCAGCCTCCCAAAGTGCTGAGATTACAGGTGTGAGACACCATGCCCAGCCTCAGTTCTTTTTTCTTTGGTGTGAGGGCAGTGGTAGCCTCGCCTCTGGAGGGGTTGGAGTGGAGATACAGGTACAGAAGGAAGTAGAGCTGGCTGGGTGCTTGGCTGGAGCACGCAGGAAGAGTACAGGATGCAGTTCTTGTTTCAGTGGAAGGTTCTTGTCTGGAATGAGCTCAGGCACACCTCCATCTCTGGGCCTCCATCTCCTCACCTGGGGGGCTCAGTAGTCATTATCCATAAAGCAACTGTTTACAGAATACTGACTGAGGGCTGGGGATTTCATGGAAATACGTTTTTTTAAATTGTTGTTTTTTGTTTTTATCACTCAGGCTGGAGGGCAATGGCATGATCTTGGCTTACTGAAACCTCCGCCTCCCGGGTTCAAACAATTCTCCTGCCTCACCCTCCCAAGTAGCTGGGAGTACAGGCGCCCGCCACCACACCCAGCTAATTTTTATATTATTAGTAGAGATGGGGTTTCACCATGTTGGCCAGGCTGGTCTTGAACTCCCGACCTCAAGTGATCCACCCACTTCGGCCTCCCAAAGTGCTGAGATTACAGGCATGAGGCACCGTGCCTGGCTGGTAATATGTTTAATTTATACAGCAACCTCAAGGTATGGATGTTCTTGGCCACACTTAAAGGTACAAATCAAGGCACAGAGAGGTTAGATAACTTGTTCCAGGGCACACAGCCAGAAAATGGCAGAGCCAAAATTCCAACTTCTACCTGTTAGCTACCAGAACCCAGGTTACGTGTATTCCTGTCACTCCCAGGAGGGCTTCTCAGACTGTGTGGCTCAGGGGCAGTGGGAAGGCACCACAGACATTTGTCTCACCTTTAGGCCCATTCTCAAGGCAGCTGAGGTGAGAGGAGCAGGGTTGCAGGTGAGGAAGGCAGGGCTAGGCTGGACAAGGCGCTCCCAGACCTACCCATGGGACATGAAAGACCAGGGCAGGAGTAGGTCAGAGAACAGAGAATTCACTGTGGCCTAGAGCAAGCAGGAAGGGCTTCCTGGAGGAGGTGGGAATTAGATCAAGAGGTATAGAGCTGGAATACAATGAGGACACAAAGTTAAAATGGGGCCTTGAACACAAGGCCAAGGGTTGTCACGATTGGAAGCAGGAGCACTGATTTACCATTGGAAGCAGGAGCACTGATCCTGGGTAAGAGATCATAGACAGAGAGAGGGCAGGAATCTCCTGGGCAGGAAGAGAAGAGAGGGCCCCTGCTACGAACACCAGGAGCTGGGGCTCCAATTAAGTAGGGAAGGAAGGCCAAAGAACAGCCTCCCCAGGAGCCATCCCTCGGCCTGGGGGATCCAGCTATCCCCCAAGAGCACACTGGAGCAAGTTTATTTATCCCCAATATAAGCAAACCAATTCATTCACCAGTGATGCTGGCTGGGGACAGAGAAGAACCAGAAGGAAGGCAGGCTCGTCCCTGCCTGCCCTGACCATGGCAGCTGGCCCCTCAGGGCTGATGATACCTCCCCAGGGCATGTGCTGCGGAGTCCTGTGCCTCCTAGCAGCAGGCACACCACACCTCAACACCCCAAGAGCTGGCTCCTGCTCAGCTTCTGAATGGAGTCTCCATGGGTGTCCCTAGAGCCCCGCCTGCGGCCCCAACCAGCTCTCAGTCCAGGTGACAGGACAACCCTCACCAAGATGCCTCCTGCAGCCAGGTTGTGGGGTCTACTTCCAGGGAGTTGCAGATGAGGAGGTAGGATCTCTGACTACCTTGGCCTCAGGCAACCAACTTGCTTGGGAAGCTCCTGGGCTGAATGGAGGTGTGTGCCCACCCCTCTCTATGGGTCCAAGAGGATCAGTGGCCAGACAGGGACCCTGAAAGAGGGGACGAGTGGCTGAAACCTGGGTCAGGTGTAGCCAACTGCAGATGCATGCCATCTCTCCTGTGTCCCTGGGAAGGACGTTTCTTTCCCACCTTCCTAGGAGCATGTGTGGAACTGGGAGTGTCTGCAGTGCCTCTGTGAGTGACCGTGAGCGCGTGGCACACCGGGGGGTGCTCCACAGGCAAAGCATGTGACAGCACCCTGGGCTCCTCCAGACACTATGAAGACGAGGCCCGCGTTGGCTAAACCCCAGTGTGATGGTTACTGCTGGGGGTGGGGACGGGCTTTGATGAGGCTGGCTGGGGTGGGGCACAGACTGGGGCCACCAGGTTTATCTCATCAACATGAAATGACAGAAAAGCCAGCAAGGTGGCTGGCTGGGGAAAGGTTAGAAACCACGAAGACTAGAGAGAAGAGTCCTGGGAAAAAGGGGACTCGGGGACTCCCTAGGAGCTGCCACCTGCCCATGCTCATCTTGTCTGGGCCTGTGTCTGCCTCTCTGTCTGTCCTGCGGGTTGCCTTTGTCTCTTTCTACCATCGGCCACGTGAGAACCAAGTGGAAGCTTGGTTCAGCAGGGCCAACTCTTGTCTCCCAAGGCACAGGCTTTGGAGGGGGCAGGTCTGGCATTGGGGAGTCCATCCAGAGGAAAAACAACAAGAAAGAAAACCACCTTCCAGGGTCTGCCACCCTCTCCAGGGACCCGGAACTGAAAAGCACATGACACACAGACACACACAGGTGGCCACCTGCATAGTAGAATCAGGTTACATAGAGAAGCTGCCAGATGAAGCCACCAGCCGACAACACACCTCTGGCTGTGGCGAGTGAGGCCCAGTCTGGAGGTCCCACGGCTGAGGGGCTCCCGAATCTCTCCCTGGCCAGTAGAAGCCTGTTTTCCTCCAGGCCCGGAGGAGATCAGCAAAGCAGACAGCTGAGAACTGAGCCCAGGAGAAGCGAGGGCAGCAGGTGAAGGCAGGCAGAGCTGAGCTGGCCTTAAGAATGTCCTGTTGCTCCCCCACAAGCTGCAGGGGAGGCTGGAGGAGGGAAAGGGGAGCGGCCCCAGGCACCAGCCAGGAAGGGGGCCTTGGCAGGGTGGTGGCAGTAAGCTATCTGCAGACTCCCTGGGAAGTTTCTGAGGGTGAAGGGACCTCTTTTTTTTGAGACGGAATCTTGCTGTCGCCCAGGCTGGAGTGCAGAGGCACGATCTCGGCTCACTGCAACCTCTGCCTCCCCGGTTCAGGCAATTCTCCTGCCTCAGCCTCCTAAGTAGCTGGGACTACAAGAGCCTGTTACCACACCGGGCTAATTTTTTTTTTTTTTTTTTTTTGAGACAGAGTCTCACTCATCACCAGGCGCCAGGCTGGAGTGCAGTGGCGTGACCTCAGCTCACTGCAACCTCCGCCGCCAGGGTTCAAGCAATTCTCCTGCCTCAGCCTCCTGAGTAGCTGGGACTACAGGCGCGCGCCACTACGCCCAGCTAATTTTTTTGTATTTTTAGTAGAGACAGGGTTTCACCATATTAGTCAGGCTGCCCTCGAACTCCTGACCTCATGATCTGCCCACCTCGGCCTCCCAAGGTGTTGGGATTACAGGCGTGAGCCACCACACCCTGCCAGGGACCTCTTTTATGTTCCCCTACCCTTCCCAAGTCCTGCAGAATTGCTCTTCTTCCTCCCTCAGCCTCTGTATCTAGACCTGGGCACCCGTGCCCATGTTTCTTTCTTTGCTTTTTTTTTTTTTTTTTTTGGAGAGAGAGTTTCACTCTGTCACTCAGGCTGGAGTGCAGTGGCATGATCTCAGCTCACTGTAACCTCTGCCTCCCAGGTTCAAGCGATTCTCCTGCCTCAGCCCCCGGAGTAGCTGGGATTACAGGCGTGAGCCACCACATGGCTGGGAGCCAGTGTTTCTTCCCTCCCTACACTCCCCATATTGTGTCTCTGTGGCCCTGTCTCTCAACCTGTCTCTGGCAGGACCTAGGCAGGGCAAGGAAGGCATGGGAGGCTCAGGGGTCAGATGTGACACCTGGGAGGCATCCCTGAGACAGCCGCGTTCCTGTAGCCTTTAGCTGCGCCCGGCACACTCCAGTGTCTTCCCGGCGCCCCCCTCGCCGCGCCAGCACCGGTGTGGCAGTGGAGTCCCGCTGGGCCAGCTAATGAGGTTGGACACAATGTGACTGGGCTCCCAGGCCCTCCCTGAGGCCACGTTCCCCACCATAAACCCGTAGCCAACTTTGTCCTCCCAGCCCCTCCACCATCTGTAGCCATATCTGTTCCTGCGGCTTTTAAAATCCTATTAAATTCCTCATTACTCCTCCGAGCATTATTTTATTTCTAAACAGACACAGACAACGTGTTGTCTGCGAGGGCTTCAAGGGGCTGAAGGCCACCAGCTGTGGAGTGCGGGCCCGGGCTGGGGGGCTGTGGGACAGGCCCGGGGCATGGCTGGGGAGGTCCCTTAGCCACAACCGCTGACTTTCGGTGTGGGGTTTCTCCCTTGCAGACTCTTCTAGCTATTCTGTCCTGCACTAGAAAGGCAGTTTAGCGAGTGTGCAGAGGAACCAGCTGGTCCCGCTTTACAAAAATTCAACATACAGAAGTGTCAGTTTCCCAATCTCAGGAGTCAGTGAGTGACTCACTGGACAAAGCTTCCGGGCGCACAGAAACTTGTCAGGGCTCTGCTGAGGAAGCCCCCGGCCCAGGCAGAAGGGGCTGCATGCGAAAATTAATCTGAAATTACACTGAAAATTAAGAAACTAAGAGACTCCTTACCTGCTGATTTGGGGTTGGTTTGTACTCTGCCTGGGAGACCCCGGGATGATAAGAGCTAATCCTACCCCAGCATGGAGGGTGCAGTCTGGGAGACAAGGCATCCAGTGACTGAAGGAGAAGGAGTCTGCCCCCCAGAGCCAGAGACCCCAAACGGTAGTCCCGCCTGCCTGCATGCTTCCTGTCCCACAGAGGCCTCTGAAAGGTGGGCTGCTTGTGGGCTCCACTTGTGGCCCCTATATATGTGTTTTGGGGGCTTTGTATCCTTGTTCTAGACCCTGATCCAGACCTGGACACCCACAGTTCATCACCATAGCCCTTCTACAGCTACGTCCTTGGCCAAGGGTGTTGGGGAAGCGTCACAGAAAACCAAGGGAACTTTGGATTGAGGGATAGCTACCTGTGGGGTTGGCCAGGACACAGCACCTCCTAGGCCTGGGGAGCGGGCAGAAGCCCTTGCGTCTACTCTACCCCCACCCTCTAAGTCAGCCTCTCACCCAGCTTCCATGTAAAAACATTTTTTTTAGGGGGGGGATGGAGCTTTGCTCTTGTTTCTTGTTGCCCAGCTCACCACAACCTCCGCCTCCCAGGTTCAAGCGATTCTCCTGCCTCAGCCTCCCGAGTAGCTGGGCTTACAGGCACCCACCACCACACCCAGCTAATTTTTTGTATTTTTAGTAGAGATGGGGTTTCTCCATGTTGGTCAGGCTGGTCTCAAACTCCCAACCTTGGGTGATCTGCTCACCTCAGCCTCCCAAAGTGCTGGGATTAAAGGCGTGAGCCACCACGCCCGGCCTAAAAAATTTTTAAGAAGTAAAACCACTGTACAGCCGCTCTCAGCCTCCTTTCCAGGCCCTGGGCCCCTGCTTTGTCTGTCTGTCCTGTCCTATCTTCTCCCTGAATTTCTCAGACTATAGGTGGGCATGTTTGCCCTTGAACACCAACCAGCCTGAAGTGCATGTCCTGGCAGGTCTTTTGTATACTTGGTCCCACATTTATTAGGGGCTGATGTTTAAGAAATGACATATCAGCACAAGAGGTTAATGTGAGACATAAGGCGGCATGGCCAGACAGTCAGAGGTGCTCACACACGCCCTGTGCAGGTTGGCTTGCGAGATTAGGAAGGGCTGAAGGATTAGACGCTGGCCAAGCCCATTGCTCACCCAGAATATGGCTTCCTTGACGGTCAGGAAGTTCTGTCACATATCTGACCACATTCCCTACCATTTTTGCTTTTGCATTTCCAGCCATTAGGTTCCCTAGATCATGGTGCAGTATTCCTCTGCCCTGGGGTTTTATTCTCAATAATCACTGTTCCTTCTGACTGAATTTTTTTCTTTTCTTTTTGAGTCTTGCTCTGTCACCCAGGCTGGAGTGCAGTGGTGTGATCCTGGCTCACTGCAGCCTCCGCCTCCCAGGTTCAAGCAATTTTCTGGCCTCAGCCTCCCAAGTTAGCTAAGATTACAGGTGTGCACCAATATGCCTTGCTAATTTTTTATAATTTTAGTAGAGACAGGGTTTCACCATGCTGGCCACGCTGGTCTCGAACTCCTGACCTCATGATCTGCCTGCCTCAGCCTCCCAAAGTGCTGGGATTACAGGCGTGAGCCACTGTGCCCAGCTTTTTGTTGTTGTTAAGACAGAGTATCACTCTGTCGCCTAGGCTGGAATGCAGTGGCGCAATCTCGGCTCACCGCAACCTCCGATTCCCAGGTTCAAGCAATTCTGCCTCAGCCTCCCAGGTAGCTGGGATTACAGGCACCCACCACCATGCCTGGCTAATTTTTTGTACTTTTAGTAGAGACGGAGTTTCACCATGTTGGCCAGGCTAGTCATGAACTCCTGACCGTAAGTGGTCTGCCCACCTCGGCCTCCCAAAGTGCCGGGAATACAGGCATCGGCCACTGGGCCCAGCTCTTCTGACTTAAAATTTAAGAGAATCTTTGTCTCCTTTCTTTCTCCAGCCTCTTTGTAAAAAAAAGTTTTAAAAAGCCAGGAAAGCTCTTCTGTTTACACAACTGGACCCAAACAGCAGCTGCGTGAAGAACTGGTCTTTGTGGTTGGGGAGGAAGTTGCTGGTGGGAGGCGTCCCCAGGGAGGGCCCCGTAGAGGCACCAGCGGAGCAGGCACACATTATAAATACGTCTGTAACTCCTGCCATAGGCGTGAAAATATAATTAACTGCAAACCTGCAGAATTTAAATAGACTTTAGGTTTTCAGCTGCGGGAGGGGGTGTTGATTGATCTGCATTTTGTTTTTGAAGTTTTTTTTAATCCATTTGGAAAGTTAAGCTGAGACTCGCAGCATCTCGACAAATTCCCTCTGGCCCCGGCTAATTTAGCAAAGGATTGTTTCAGGGGAAATGGGATATTAATCATAGCAAATGGGCTTCTGGATGATATTTAAAAGCTGCCTCATGCCTGTGTGCTCAGGAATAGGAATGACAGAGAGAAGGTACCATGGCCCTCTCGTGTCCCATCCCATTGCCACTCCCACGTCAGTCCCGTCCCAGCCCGGCCACTGTGGCCACTATATGAGCGTGAAGGAGGGAGACCCCTACTTCCTTGGGAGATGGGCGAGAGGAGAGAAAGTTCCCAGACAGTCCTCCCAGGCCTGGGTGGTGTCCTCTGCACAGCACAGGGTGAGCCCTGATGTACTGAGGACTGAGCAAGCCCTGAGCGTGATGTATCCAGCATCCCCCAGCCCCAACACACCCCACTGGGAACAGCCTGATGATAACACAGGAATGGTGGGGTGTGCAGGGAGGGGTGATCGTGGGGGAGGGACAGGGAGAGGGACGAGACAGCACAGATCAGAGAGGTCAGAAGGGGTAGCACCTGCCTGGCCTTCAGAGGGCAGGAGGATCTGAGCCCAGACGCGCTCGAAGAGCAGAGCTTCCTGAGTGGGAAAATAATCCAAACTAAGGCAGGCTTGGAAGACCCCAAAAGGCCAGACTGGGGGGCCTACTTTGGGGAAAAGACAAGGATGGGAGCACTGATTTCCAGAAGCTGCTTTAAATGGATACATTTAGGTAAAGGGAAGCCATGTAAAGCTTTTGGGCAGGGGAATTAGGTGATAGAAATGGGTGTTGGAAGCAGTCATCTAGGGTTACTGAACGGGATGGAGGGAGGGAGCGAGAGCAGGCGGAGAGCAGGGACCTGGCCGGGCTTCACCGCCCGCCAAGCCCTCTGATCCCCATTCCATCCCCTTCCCATAGTGCTGTCATGCCCCGAGAGCTGCATCCTCCTATTGCAAAGTGGGTGGTGACACAGGAGAAACATAGCTGGTGAACTGTGGAATCTTCCTTGATGACAGCTGTTGAGGTTGTCATTTTATTTTTATAGTCCAGTCCATGGGAAAGGAGAGGAGGAGGCAGGCGTTTGTGCAAATGGAAATCATACTGCCCAGGGTCACAGCTATACTGAACATGTGAATTACCAGAATGGGAAGGGACAAGGAAGGCTTCCTGGAGGAGGTGATAATGGGAATGACAAGTCTACTGAGAGGACAAATCTGGGCTGTGTCATAGGCAAAGGCCTGAAAACAGAGACCAGCAAGGCAAATACGTGGCATCCTAGATATTTCAAAATAATGAAGAATTGGTTTGACTGAAGAGCAGGGTCCACTTTCCGGAATAGAAAGACCCAGAATTGGTAGACCATGGGTCTCATTGCTGCTCTCAGCCCAGGGCACGCACACGCACCTCTGCTCATACACACCCACACATCATCTGCACCTGGGGAACGCCCTCTCTTCTCCTCCTGCAGCCCAGCCTTACCAGGCCTGTCCCGGTGTCTTGTTTCTCTAGTTCGTTCTCCCACTCAGTCTTCCTGATCAGACATGCCCTGCCTCCTGTTAGAGGGCTCTGCCTTTTCCCTACCCAGCCCAGGACAAGGTACATGGGGACCAGTTACTACTTGTAGCAGCAGTTTCGAGGGCTCTGGAAGTAAGGTGGCTAGAGCCAGTGGGGCCTCCAGCCTCCCAGTAAGTCACTCCAGGGCCTCCAGTAAGAGTGCCTGACTCTTCCAGCAGCCCTGCACAATGGGGTGAGCAGCACTCCTATTTTATGGAGGGGGAAACAGAGCTTGGAGAAGAGAGGTGACTTCCTCAGCACCGCATGGCTAGTAATCAGCCCTCGCCTCCGCCTCTGTCTTTCTGGGCACACTTCCAAGCCTGGCTTGGGTCTGTGCTGGGGTGCTGACACCTAGAGGAAGCTCTCGCAGCATCAACACCAACCATCAGATCCACAGAGGAGGCTGGGCTCTCCAGCTCCTCATCCCCCAACCCCAAGTGCCCTTTGGCTTTGGTGGGTAGTAGGGGTCCTCAGAGAGAGTCTGAGGCTGGACCTGCCCAGTTGTAAGCCCAGCCAGCAGCAGGATGAGCCTGTCTGTGCTATCTAAACGTCAGCTGGGAGAAGCAGGTAGAGAAACTCCATGTACGCCCAGCTTGAGAACCAACCTGACCAGTCAGGGCCTTTTCAGTCCAGGGCCTGGCAATGAGAAACGCTTTGCAGAAATCTCAAGGTCAGCCAGGACCCTTATCAGGGACAAATCCATGATCCCAATATCTTGGACACCAAATCCTGGTACTGGATAACTGGCCCAGATGTCTCAGGAGGCTTGAGGCCTGCACATGAATGGCCAATTGCAAATGACTTTCAACTTCGAGGGACAGTCCTTGCTCCTGGAGAGCTGATGGGCCATGACAGACAGGTACATGGGGGAGATGTCTTCAAGCCTCTGCTGAGCTCTGGGTCCTAGAGAAGCTTACAGTCTGGGGGCAGGGAGATCAGCCAGCAGCAGGATGGGCATCAGATGAATAGAGGAGACGGCACATCATGCATGACAGAGGCCTGGCCTGTGCCCGCTGAAGCAGTCAGGGAAGCTCTAGAGGACAGTGTCTGCTGGAGTGTGTTCCAGGCTGAAAAGCTTCTGAGACCAGGCATGCAGCCCCATGGCCTAGAGCCTGCCCAGGAGAAAAGGCGGAAACCAGTTGGCCAGAAGAGAGGGCCCCAGGGAACGCCAGGCAAAGGAGTTGTGGGGTGGGGAGACAGTTCTGGAAGATGATGGGGAGTCTTCGAGACCAGGGATGGAGTTGGTGATTGACAGAAGCTGGACTTAGGAAGACAGGTCACCTGCAAGGAGCACTGGACAGAGAATTGGGGTGGCCAACCAGAGACCAATGCAGCCTCCAGCCATGAGGGGCTGGGCAGGGGGCAGGAGAATTAAACTATAGGTTCAAGTGCCCTTCATTGCTATGAAATGTATGCCCCAAAGATGCCCCTGCCCTGCCCAAGACCTGCTGCCTCCAGACCTCTGGGTACATGCACACTTTCAGCACATGGCCATCCTTGGACAGTCATCTCTGACCCTCCCCACTTGCCCAGCTTCATGCCGTTGGTCAGAGCCTTCGTCCCAGCACACCCAGCTTTCTCCAGGGGTCCCCACTGGCCTTCCCAGCTCCAAACCCCTTCCCTGCCCTCTGTCTGAGCCTTGATGTCAGTTAGTTCCTGATTTTCACGGAGACTGTGCCCTCCTCGAGAGTAACCAGGTCTGGCCCTCCACAGAACCTGGCTGGGCACCAGGCCCCACAGCCTCCTCGTGCCTGCACCACGAGGCCCGTCTCCAAGCAGACATCCTCCCCACCTTCAGGCTCTCTGCTGGTCTGAAAGCAGCCCCCTCTGTCGTCTCCCCATCCCCGGCCCACAGGCATGGGGTGGGCAGTGGGGCCGGTGCCACTGACATTGGCATTCTCCTTGCAGCACATCTTAATAATTTAATGGCTATTAGCAGGGCCGCTGCAGTGGTGGGGGAGTGGGGGACGGGGGGAAGATTTATAGAGAGAATTCACTCCAGGTTGGGGTTTTGTCTTCCTCTGTTTTCCTGGCATTTATCATGCATGTTTTAATTTGGATCGGAGAGTTGCTACCATCTGGCCATTATCACAAAGAAATATTCATTTTCGCTGAGTGACACTGGCTCCATTCATCACAGAGCGCGCTGATTGCCCCGCGAGTGTGGGGCTGTGCTTTCTCCTTCATTTGAAATGAACCTTGAGCTACGAGTAGGTCCAGTTTGCCCAGAGCAGAGGCACAGGGCAGGCGGCTGGCACTGACTCTCCCAGCCAGGTGGGCCGGGAGAACCCTGAGGGACAGCCAGGCTAGGAGTGGAGGACAAGCCCCCTCCTGCCGACACAGCCGCCTACCTTCCCTCACTGCTCCTGGGGACATCTTGGTGGCCCCCTCTCTCTCACCCAAGGCTTCTGACAAGCAGCTTTCCCACCTACCCCTATGCCTAGAGTGGCCAGACCACAGAGGTGGCAGAAGTGGCCCCTCTGCCCTCACCCTGGGCCCCAGCATTTGAGAAATGTAGCGACGCTGTCCTGTCAAGTGCAGAATTTGTTTCAGCAATCTCGCCCCGACAGAGTATCACACTGTCGGTGTCATTTCAGGTCAGATCTGTGTTGGGGACAGAAGGCCCTCCCCATTCTCCTCTTGTTACTTTACGGTGGCACCGTCAGCGCTAGGCCCCCTGGGAACAGACCTGTCAGCCTCCAGCTGGGACA
Organism: Alouatta palliata; assembly: GCA_004027835.1. Taxonomy (NCBI): domain Eukaryota; kingdom Metazoa; phylum Chordata; class Mammalia; order Primates; family Atelidae; genus Alouatta; species Alouatta palliata. The sequence goes on from PVKV010006617.1 coordinate 27,404, forward strand.
TTTCCTTTCATCTACTGGCTGCTCACCGAGACGTGCCCTCGGGGCCACTGAGGGGCTCTTGTTAGAGACTGGCCAGAGCCCAGGCACAAGGCTGGGACCCCCTGGTGGGGACAGCACAGAGCACCTCTTGACTGGGCTGGGCCACACATGAAGCCACTCAGTGAGCAGCCACCCGGATCTGCAAGGCAGACAAAGGAGGAGAAAGTCTCCTTTCATACATTCGAAGCGGGGAGTCAAAGCACTCTGAATCTGTTGGGCCCCTTCTGTGTTCCCTGTCCTGGGACAGGAGTAGGAAGTAAAAATCAACACATCCCCAGCAAGTCACCCACAAGCCAGGTGGAGTCGTTCACAGGCTTGGAGACAGCAGAGCAGTGCCCTGGCCCCAGCATTAGACGCTAGAGGAGGGGAGTGAGGCAGAGTCCAAACCGACTTCACAGGGTGCCTCTGCTTTGCCCAAAGGCAGAACCTGGCAGGAGGGCCTTTTCTGTCTACAAGAGTCCCACTGCCCCAGGGCTTGACAGTCAGTCCTCAGGGGCTGCCTGCCAGTCTCTGTCCCAGAAACCGCGGCCACGTCCCGACCCTGAGGCCCTGGCCCCCCGCCAGGACCAGGTTTGCTCAAAACCCAGGGGACTGTGCGAGCTTTGGTGCCTCTTCCCCATGAGGGCAGAAAGCCACGGGGTCCTGTCCTTCCAGTCCAGTGCACCAACTTGGCTGTAAGCAGGATGGGTGCCCCACACCCCCACCAATGCCCGGGCCAGCGAGATTCTTGGCCTCAGGGAGTTCACGGTCTGGCTGGAACCGAGGGTAAAACCAAGGAAACAATTAGGAGACAGAGACAGACTTAGAATCAAAGCACTAAGTTGACTGTCAGTGACAGCCATCAGGTTCAATACCAGAAACCAACTGACCTTCGTAGCCCCCTGGCATGGGCCAAGGCCTCCCTGTGGGTCAAAGTGTTTCTTTTTCCCACAGACCATGACTTGGGTATCATTGCTCCATTGTATAGATGCAGCCACTGAGGCCCACGAGCTCACTTGCCAGGGTCACCAGCTGGTGGGTGGTGCACTTAGGAAGGAGCCCAGGCCCATCTGATTCTCAGGCCGTCTGACTCCCAGCAGCGACCTACTGTGGTGACTACATGGGTGACTGTGACTACAGCGCCCTACATGGGTGACTGTGTAGGAGTAGGCATTTCAACTAGAGAGGACAGCAGAGCACAGAGGCCCGCACAGGCCGGGATGGGAACTGTTACATTCTAGACAGAGGAACCTGCCTGCCTGTCCTACACCCTACTTTTCTATCCCGGCACTTGCTGACCTAATTCGCTGTCCGCAGTCTGATCCTTCCTCCTTCCAGCAGACTGGGTGAGTCTCCACTGGGTTGTGGAATGTGGAGCAGAGACATTCACTAGGAGGGACAAAGGAGGGTGCTTGGCACCCCGAGCCCCCACGAATGCTGGCGCCACCCCCTCCTCCTCTGAAACTCATTCAGTGACACCAGCAGCTCTGAAACATCTGCTCCTCCATCCCGGACCCGCAATTTGAATAAATTACCCCGACGTGGAGGCAGCCTGTTATTAATGGCTCGAGTTTTATAAGATACTTTAGTTTAATAACACTGTAGCACAGTGCCGCGCTTCTCCCGGATATTTTTGTATTTCACCCCTTCCCCTCCTCCTGCTCCCCTCCACGCTGTGGCCACCTCCAAGGCTCTGGGCCACATCCCCAGCAGTCCCATCGCCACTACCATCCTGAGCCCTGCTCACACCTGGGAACCCCATTCCTGTGGAGGCCAGTTGATACCACCGCTGGCTCCTGTCTAGGACTTCCAGCCCCTACCCCTCCCCCTCCCTTCTGGGCCCTCGGTCTTCTTTGTGGATGGCCTCCTTTTTGCAAAGAGCCACCCCAGGGCTGGTGGAAGGGGGAGCACTGCCAAGTTAGGTGTTCCTCTTCTACATTCCCCCGAAGGAAGCCCATAGTGGCAGGGCAGCTGAGGGCAGGAAGACACCACACACCATGGTCCCCAGGCCTGGTTCTGTGTTCCTCACCCCACCTCCAGGGCTCTGCTGAGCCGGGGGACACAGCAGAAGCCTAAGAATTAACCTGCCTCTCCCCAGGTGGACTCCTAAGAATTAACCTGCCTCTCCCCGGGTGGACTGGCAGTGGCCTAGGCTTGAAAGAAGCTGAAGCCGAAGCTCAATTCTTTATTCTTGGCTCCTGGTTCTTCATTCTTTGGTTGATTTGTCCTTGAGTTTAACCCCACACACCTCCTGCATGAAGTCCTCTCAGGTTACCTCCACCCACTGCCCCAGCCCATGGGTCCTTTTGGCTATTCCTATAATCCCAGCTACCCCCCCTCCCCACTGCCCTCTGCACTGTCTTCTCCCCATAGCCTGGGAGCCTGCCTTCTCATGGAGCCCCCTGGGGCCTGGTCAGTGCCTCACCCACAGCCAGCCCTTCTAGAATATTTTGAGTCTGGTTAATAGCAGGTGCTCATATGTTTGTTTTCAGTGCGTTGCTCCCACCAGTATGTGTGAGGCGTCTGTGTGGGCGATGCTTCCAGCAAAGAACGGATGGTCTCACTGAGGGAGAACGTGAGCCCTGGGTGCATGCGTTTGTAAGCTGGGGATACAGGGTAGAAAATGGTGAGGTTCAGACAAGTAGCTGGTGTATTCATGTCTCCAACCTGTTCAAAAAAATGCAGAGCACAACTGACGGGCAAGAAACACATGATGACTGGGCACGATGGGGCATGCCTGTAATCCCAGTTGCTTGGGAGGCTGAGGCAGGAGAATCGCTTGAACCCGGAAGGTGGAGGTTGCAGTGAGCCAAGATCACACCATTGCACTCCAGCCTGGGCAACAAGAGTGAGACTCCGTCTCCAAAAAAAAAAGAAACACACGATGAAGGCTCCTTGCACTGGTGGCCTCGGGTCAGGCAGCGGCAGGTTCAGGCCTCGGCAGGTGTCTGGCACTCACCGTGGGGCTGGGAACCAGGGCAGCCTTTCTCCTACGATGCTACCTTTGAGGACTTGGCCCCAGGAGGGCCCCAGAATGACGGTGTCTGGAAGCAGAAGGAAAGGACATGGGGTGGGGAGGGGAGCAGGTAGAATGTACCAGGAGGCAGGAGGCCAGACCCGCCTCATCAGGGGGTCCTGTGAATCCCCAAAAGCCCACATGGCAAGCCTGGGAGGGATTTTAGAGGACGCTTTCATGCCAGGCCAAATTGAACTGTGTAGTTCCCTGTTCCTGGGGACCTGAACACCCAGCAGTGACCAAGATGTGTTGTCTCCCTTTTTATCTCCCCATCCCCTCACCTCCGTCCAGCACAGTGCTGAGGACATCAGGAGATTCAGGCTCTCCTGGCTTCCCGTTTGGTCTGATATTACTGTGGGACTGCCTTTTGCTAAGAGTCCCACCATTATAACATAATTACTGCTGAAAATGACCTTTAAAATATACTTTAAATTCAAAATGTCTTTAAACCCTTCACTGAGCACCATTTTTCACTTTCAGCGACTGTTTTCCTTCTTGTGGGGAAGTGCAGGGTGGGGAGTAGAGGAAGGAGCCTCCGCCAGGATTTCAAATGTTAATCTCTCCCTGTTGCAGAGCAAGCTTTGCAGGGGGCCTGGATAGGTGGAAAGAGGGATCAGAGCCAAATCCCCTTAGCCCTCAAGCTGGGGGCTCTGGGCCTCCCGAGGCCACAGCTCTGTGGCACCTCTGTTGCGCCTCTAGCCAGAGCATGCCCTCACCTCAGGGGACTCAAAAGAGCCAAAGGAAGTGCTCAGAACACTGGCACTTTCATGCCTGGTCCTTCTCCTCTCTTCCACCATCTTTGCTTCGTTCTTTCTCCCCTCCTCCAATGTTCGGTTCCCTGCCTGCCTGGCTCCCTCCAGGGGCCCCCAATTCCTGCAGGAGGTGGAGTCCCCTCCCACTCTCCACACCTCCTCTGTGCCTGGCCTGGTTGGTGCACCTTGTCCCTCAGACAGCCTGTGCTCCCGGCTGCTGCTGACCACTCCGCGGGAAAAAGTGGACGAGGAAGCAATGCTGGCGGAGGAAGCTGTTGCAACCAGCCGGCCCACCCCCTTCTCTCACCCTCTTCCTCCCGAAGGCTTACCCTGCTGGTCTGGGAGAAAGATTTACTTGCAGAACACACCACATACCCCAGTAAAGCTTCAGGCTCACAGTCTCCATTCCCTGCAGGCCCCAGGAAACTCTGCTGTGCTGCCCACCTGGAAGCCTAAGGAGGCGTCCCTCCTTACCCATCCATTTCCCTCCCTCCACCTTCCCACCTCCAGGAAAGCCGAGTTCTCAGTGTAGTCCCAGCGTCTTCAGATGTGGTCACTGATGTGCATCCTCCCTCGTAGGTGTCCTCCCGTCTGTCCTTTCTCTGTGCAGCGTGTGTCCTCATCAGAAGGGGCTCCCAGAGGCCATGTCTCTGGCTGATAATGGAAACGATAATTCCCAACCAATAAGAGGGGTGTCTGCCCCAGTGATCAGGGGACAGAGGCAGTGTGAGGCCTTCTAGCTGCTTAAAGGAAGCACTTAGGGGACTCAAATTGTGTGTATACAGACAGGAATCCTATTCTCCCTAGGCACTGGGACTTAGCCAACTCCAGCAGCAGGAGAGGATAGGAGAAGGAGAGGGGAGGGGCTCTGATGAGGTGGGGCATTGGGCAGGTAACTCCATCCACCTGTGCCAGGAAGGTGTGGCCCGTGGGCATTCTGGACAGTTCTTCCAGTATATGCTTGGGAGTTTTATTAAAATGGCCCAAATTCCCATAAGCATCCAGCTTGTTTGCTGTGAAAGTCAACATATATTTCAAAACCAACCAAAGTGATTTGCGTGCTATTCAACTCTTCAGATGGCCTGAGGTTTTAGATGGTCCCCAGTTTTGAATGACCCCTGTACCAACAGCTCACCTCCTCCTCTGCCTGTCCGGGCTTGGAGCAGGTGGGAGATCTGGACAGCAATGGTGAGGCCAGCAGAGCAGGGGGAAGGTGGAGCTGGGTAGCATGGCGCGCCGTGCCAGAGACCTACGTGCTCCATGGACAGGAACTTTCCCACACTGTCATATGTATTGTGTGGATAACATCAGTTAAGGGCTAGCGACTGAAATCACTTATGGTAGCGAAACAGCCACTGAATGAGCCATTAGCAGAGTGAGGCCTTCCAGCTCTTTAAAAGAGGTAGCTTCAGAGCCTTCACACTCCCAGCAGGGACAACAGAAAGCGATGGCTCAGACCTGGGCTCCAGCTCTGAGCACCTCTGCACCTCAGATTCCAGGCATGGAATCTGAGGAAGGTCAGCCCAGGGCAGGAGAACCCCCAACCTGGAGCAGGGCTGAGCTGGGAGAAACACACGGTCCAGCCCCATGCCTGGGCACAAGGCAGCCCCCAGGGCAGTCAGATGGAGGGAGACACCTGTGCACGGGACTTTGTGGTAGCTATCCTGCTTGGGGAGGGCTCCTCCTGGGGCTGCAGGGAGGCAGCGTCTTTGCTGGGTATACTGGGCTGGACGTGAGTCTTCACAGGGACCCATGTCCGCACCTCTGCCTTCTTGTAGTGTCCGGTCTGGTGGAGGAAGGATAAAACAAGAAATCAGGCAGGGACAAGGGGCTGTGTCAGCACACGCAGTGGCCTCTCACTCTAGCTAGGGCAACAGGATGCCAGGTGGTCGCACTGACATCCTCTCCAGCCCTCACCTCCTCCGTATGCTCTACCAACCTTGGCTGCTTTGGTGCCCCGGTTTTTCTCATCTGAGCTCTCCTCCATCCCTGCCCACTTGGAGCATCTTCTGTCACCTGGACAACCGTCCTCCTCCTTTCTATCTGCGTGCCTCTTCCTGTGTCCCCCACCCCACCACTGCATTCTCCACACAGTGGCCCAGTCAGAGGCTCCGGTCATCCTCACTCACATGGCAGTCCAGGCCTTTTACTGCCTCAGCCCTGCTGCCTCAGTGCCTGCCTGAATCCCTTGCTCCAGTTCCCTGGCCTCATGGCTGTTCCTCAAACTTCCCTGCTCTGGGCCTTTGCACTAGCTGCTCCCTCTGCCAGGCACCCCCAGATGCCACTCCTGCTCACCCTGTCTCGGCTCCCGTGTCCCTCTCCCAGAGGCCTGTCCTGACTTCCAGCCTAAGGCGGCCCCAGCTCCTCCATCTGCCTCCTTATTTTATTTTATTCATGGCATGTTATCACTACCCTGACTTCGTCTTATTCATGATCCACCTCTTGCCACTTAGAGATGAGCTCCGTGCAGACAGGGACTCTTTGTTCTTCTCTGTATGTTGGTAACTTGCACAGTGCCCTGCCCAGAGCAGGAACTCAGGAAATGAATGGCTGAATGCACAGGACAGGGCCCCCCAGAGCAGTGCCATAAGAAAGTGCCGGAGCATGGGATCACATGCAACAAACACGCACAAGAGAATGTGACGTGTTCAGTGAACGCCTACAGCAGCAGGGCTTATGCGAACAGGGCCCCGGGCCAGGTGTCCAGGATCAGAAGCGAAGGCAGAAGGCCCCACCTTTAAGGAACCTCAAGAAGCATAGGGTGGGGGCAGTTTCAGATCTGCCTCACAGGCCCAGGATGCTGGAGAAGTATCCTGGAAGGGGGAGCTTGCGATGATCCAGAGAGCTGGAGGCTCTAGATGGTGGGGGCTGTGGCTCTGCACTCCAGGCCCTGGGACAGCCTGACCAAGCTGGGGAGGAAGGGCCCAGGAGCTCTGTTCAGTAGGAGAGAGATGGGGGTGGGGACCAGGCCGGCTGGCTGGACCCTGGATGGGAAAGGGAAAAGGCACGGGAGCACAGGGCAGGGAATGTGACTCACTCAGCCTGGCTGGCTTCCAAAACCCTGTGCAATCAGCCAGAGAAACACATTTGAGAAAACAGAATTGTGAGAGTAACTTTGAGGCCTCGGTTGCCATGGGAACATATCTGTAAATACTTAACTGCAAACATTAAGTGACACACAGGGAAGAGCGCGGCGGCAGTGCTGACGCCGCGGGAGACAGCCGAGCCGCTGCACCAGCCTCTGCTGGTCCTCATACCTTCCTCCTGGGGCCTCTGGCCTGGATCCCTTGTCCCTGTGAGCCTGACACTCTGAGTGGGAGGGTTCCAGGTGGCACGAGGCTCGCATCCTGTTTCAGTTCTGCCGGGTCCCTGGTTCCCATACCGGGCCCCGGGACCTCACTCCCACGAGTATCCTTGCCCAGAGGTGACTGGGCCCAGGCCATCCCTTTTTCCGTCCCTCACTTCTAAGGGATGGGCACAGTGAAACAACGTATATATCAAGAAAGTGTTTGCAACAAGTGGACTTAAGAGACCCAAATGTCTTGCTTTCAGGGGCCCGCAGCCTCGCTTATGGACAGAGCCCCGCCTTCGCTGCAGTGCCTCTCCTGGTTCCCCTCTGTATAGGACCCTCCCCCATGTCGTGGTGACAGTGTGGGGGCCTGGGAGGGAGTTTATCCCAGGAGCCCTCTCTGCCTGGCCGGGCAGTGTTCGGATCCTGCCTACTTGCTCTTAGCCTTTCCGGGCCACGGACCCCTTTTGGGGACTGAGGAAGCTTTTCATTCATCCATTGAATTGTTCTATAGAAGGTTAGCAAGCACAGCCATCTGCCAGGCCCTGTGCTAAGTGCTGGGTGACCTCTGCTCTCCTGGAACTCACAAGTGAGGGAAGGGAGCAGAAGTATGCTAGAACCCCGAAGAAAAGCAATGGCTACAGCATGTCAGCCAGTGTTCCCGGTCCGGTCCGAGCCCCACTTGGCTAGAGCGAAACCAGGGGTGAGGGGAGAGTAGCAGGAGAGAAGGGGAGGATCCTATCGGATCTTGTAGCCCATTGCTAAGATTGGATTTTTGTTTTTTTACACGGAGTCTCACTCCATCATTCAGGCTGGAGTGTAGTGGCTCAATCTCAGCTCACTGCAACCTCTGCCTCCCAGGTTTAAGCGATTCTCCTGCCTCGGCCTCCCGAGTAGCTAAGATTACAGATGCATGCCACCACGCCCGGCTAATTTTTGTATTTTTAGTAAAGACAGGGTTTCCCTATCTCGGCCAGGCTGCTCTCCAACTCCTGACCTCAAGTGATCCACCCACCTCAGCCTCCCAAAGTGCTGGGATTATAGGCAGCCAAGACTGGGTTTTATTCAGAGTGGAACAGGGAACCACCAGGGGGCTTGAGCAGAGCAGTGACGTGCACAGTCTCACTCTGACTGCTGTGTGGACACAGAAGGCAGTCAGAAGGCCACTGCAGTCACACAGGAGAGACGGACATGGCTGGGACCAGACTGGTGGCTGTCATGGTGAGAAAAGCTATGATCCTTCTCCCTGGAAGAATGAGCATCTGCGGATCCTTGGGCCATTTTACACACACTCTCAAGATGTTCCTGGACCCCAAGGCAGCCATCACTCCTCGGGGTCCTGCAGCCCTGGGTTGAGGCCCCAGCCTCCTAGGCCTCTCACCCTAACTCTAGAAGACACCTTTAATCCTTCGCCCATTTGTGGAGGTGAGGCCAGCAGATCCCTTGAGCCCAGCGCAGACCACAGAAGGAAGATAGTTCATAGTAGACCGTGCACTATGATCTGTCCTCTGGCCAAGGGACTCCTGCTTCCCAAACACCCAGCAGACTCTACGGAATGCCTGGAGAAGGCAGCCCGCTGCTGGATGGCCAGAGGGCACGGTGCCTGGCATCTGGGCCTTTGCATGGCTCAGGCCCCACCAATGAATCTCACAGAGATTACACTGAGTGAAAGAATCCAGGCACAGACAAGTAGATTAACATGTGAAGTTTTAGAGCAGGCAGAACCAAACAATGGTGGAAGAAGTTCAGAGCACTGGGTGCCTTTGAAGAGGTGGGGTCCCTGCCTGGGAAGGGTCATGAGGCAACCTTCTGGGGAGATAGAAATGCTCTATGTCTTCATAGGGGTATAGGTGTTCACATTTTTCAAAACTTATTACATTATATCCTTAAGATGTATGCATGTCATTGTTTGTAAATTTTACCTTTAAAAAAATAGACCTGGTCGGGCATGGTGGCTCACGCCTATAATCCCAGAACTTTGGGAGGCCAAGGCAGGTGGATCACGAGGTCAGGAGTTCGAGACCAGCCTGGCCAAGATGGTGAAACCCGTGTCTCTACTAAAAATACAAATTAAAAAAAAAAATTAGCCAGATGCAGTGGTGGGTGCCTGTAATCCCAGCTACTTGGGAGGCTGAGGCAGGAGAATTGCTTGAACCCAGGAGATGGAGGTTGCAGTAAACAGAGATTACACCACTGCACTCTAGCCTGGGTGACAGAGCAAGACTCCATCTCAAAAAAAAAAAAAAAAAAAAAAAAGACCTAAAAAGGATGACATGTCCCAGATAGCGCTAGGAGAGTTGGCTGCCTAGGAGGACCTTTTTCCTCCCTCCTCCCTGGGCCCCGCACCTTGTCAGGGGTTCTGAGGCAGCTGCTGCTGGAGAACCTGGCTCCAATGGGGAATGTATGTTAAAGCGTAAGAGGTTGACTGCATGGATAGAGTGATCTTGCATTTTAAAAGAGAATTCTGAAGACAGCAATGCTTACCCCAAAGAGATGAAGCTCTAATGGTGGGATTCAAGACCCCTTGACAGATGGTGGGTAGTGGCCTCCCGGTGCCCTCGCCACCTGCTACATTTCACAGATTGCAGGTGATCTGCTCATAACCATGATGGGCCAGGGAGCAGAGAGGGAGGGAAAGAAACCATATATCCATTCTGCCCCTTCCGCTGGCCTGCCGGTTCACTGTGCCCCCTGCTGCCGGACCTGGCCTTCAATCTTCCCTGCTCCCTTTTCTCTCCCCACTTGCTGTGTACATCTCCCTAGCTGATTTCTGATTGTAGGCCTGAGCTTCTTGCAGAGTCTGGCCTCAGACTGGTATGTTCCTTACCTGGCCCAGTTGAGGCCTCTGGGTGGGAAAAAGCTGAAGGGGAGATTCTGCTCCCTGGTTTGGCCCTTTGGGGTTGGGAGGGTTCTCCTGTTCACTGCTAACTTACCAGCCCCAGAACTGCCACCTAGCCCAGACTAACAGTTCAACAACTTCCCTTAGGAAACAGGAGGACATAATGCTGGGTGCAGTAGCTCACACCTGTAATCCCAGCACTTTAGGAGGCTGAGGCAAGTGGAACCACACAGTCAAGAGTTCAAGACTAGCCTGGCCAAGATGGTGAAATCTCGTCTCTACCAAAAATACAAAAAAAAAAAAAAATTAGCCAGGTGCGGTGACCGTAATCTCAGCTACTCGGGAGACTGAGGCAGAGAATTGCTTGAACCTGGGAGGCAGAGGTTGCAGTGAGCCAAGATCGCACCACTGCACTCCAGCCTGGGCGACACAGTGAGATTCTGTGCCAGGAAAAAAATAAAAAGGAAACAGGAGGACATGGAATGATGCTGGACCATAGGTGGGGCCCACGGGTGGGGCACTGGTGTGTGCTGGAGCAACAGGCAGGGCTGTTAGGGTTTCAAGACTAGGGAGGACTGCCATCAGCAGGGGAGGGCGACAGGATGGGACTAGAATGCCCACAAGTTCCAAGGTGTCAAGACAGGGCCAGAGTTGCCTGTTGTCCTGAGTTGTTAATAGTGTTTCCTTTCAAACTAATGAGGATCCCAGTTTGGGCAATAAATTATACGTCACCCAACACATTAAAAACAAACAGGCTAGGCGCGGTGGCTCACACCTGTAATCCCAGCACTTTGGTAGGCCAAGGCAGGTGGATTGCTTGAGCCCAGGAGTTCGAGATCAGCCAAAGCAACATGGTGAAACGCTGTCTCTACAAAAAATGCAAAAATTAGGCAGGTGTGGTGGCATCCACCTGTAATCCCAGCTGTGGTCTTGGGAGGCTATACTCTCTCTGTAACTCCTGTAGTCTCAGGAGGCTGAGGTGGGAGTTCGGCTTGAACCTGTAAGGCAGAGGCTGCAGTGAGCCATGATCCTGCCACCGCGCTCCAGCCTGGGCAACAGAGCCAGACCGTGTCTCTGTGCATGCCGAGGGCTTCAGAGCTTCTCACAGAGCTCCTCTCCAACTGAGTGAGACCCACCAATTTCACACTACCATATCTGCAAGTGAAAGCAAAGACCCAGACAAGTGGCACCACTGGGCACAGGTCAGACAGCCTGCTGACAAACCAGGACAGAACCCAGGCCCTGATGCCCAGCCCGGTTCCGCTTCTTCTCACCGCCAATGCTAGAATGATCAACTGTAGGTGACAACTGGGTGCCTCCCTTCAGAAGCTGTGTGTTGGAGACTCCTCAGGCCCACCCCAGGATTTCAAATGGGGATGTGAAGTACAGATCGTATTCTACCCATTAGTAACTGTTCGACTGTAGGTGAACTTCTTAACCTCTTTATGTGCCTCCGTTTCCTCTTCTGTAAAGGAGCAATAGCAATAATATGATTTCTGATGACTGGTACATTGCAAGAGTTTCAAAAACAGGTGTAGTCTTCTCCCCAAACGCCAGAAGGGCTTCCCTGCCTCCAGCATGCTCTGAGCCCTCTTGGCATGGAGTGGTCTCTGACCTGGGCCAATATGTTTATCCTCATCACCACCCAACACGAGTCCACTGCTGTTGAATTCAGGGAATAATGTATGTCTCGTTTCAGAAACAAACCCCTTATCTACCTGCAAGCCATAATCCTTTTAGCTTGCTAGCCACACCATCCCAAACTAGATTCAAGTTCTGCCACATCTAGGCTTCTCAGGCATCAGTCAGGCCTTTGGCACCAGTGACCACTAGATGATATCTTTGAGGAAAACAGGAAGAGGAAAGGGGACGTTAGCAGCCCTCCTCATTCATTCAGGCAGGGGCAGGGATCTGGGACGGGAGGAGCCGGCCTCCAGGAGAGACCCAGGGACTGGTGCTTCCAGGGCACCCCTCCCTGGCGGAAGTTGAGGCACAGGCTTAGGGAAATGCCTCCTGTCTGCTTTCAAGTCAGAGTCCCGAGAACTGCAATTCGCCTATGTGGTCCAGAAAGACAACGCATTGCATGTCTTCCTGCCTGAGACCCATCCATTCCATCTGCTTCAAAAGCAGACTGTAAACTGGAGGAAGACAGAGAGGTTTACCTTCTGCATTTCTTTCACCTTCTCTAGCAAAGAGACTGGTCTTCAGGATGGGAAATGTAGATAACGTCATAAAAAGAGAATTAAAGTCCAAACAAGTCAAGATCAATCCTGGCCTCGTAAATTAGGTTGTATCTCCAGGCCAGAGCAAATTGAGCCATGGCCCCGGCTGTACAAATGAAACAGGTGTTCTGCTTGCAGAGCTGCTGCAGGTCGCTTGAGGCTCTGTGGGACCCAGACACGGACAAAGGTCCAAGTGTTTAAAAGGTGAAGAGGCTGGATTCTAAAAATGGGCAGCCTGGCGATCTTGAAGACAACCTTTGGCCAAGTTCTAGAATAAATTTGTCAAACTGATGGCTTGAGAGGGAAAATGATGGTGACTTAGGAACCACAGTGCTTCACCCAGGATGAGCGGGGCAGGGAAGCTGGGTGTTTGCGTTGGTAAGTGGGTGCCCATGCACAGGAGCAGGACCTAAGCTGGCATCATGTCACCTACTAGGGGCAGATGGCAAAGTTGCTCAGGGTAACTCAGGGCCAGCAGGACAGAAAGGGAGGTTCCTGGGGACATTGTTGGCCATGCCCTTGTCTTTGGTACTGTCCTGTTGAACATTTTTAACAAGAATTTCTCAAAGGCGGGAAATATAGAAGCTAACTTTAAAATGTGCTGATGACCTGAAGCTGGCCCGGAAGATAAGATGAAGGACAATACATTCAAAATCCAAAGATATTTCCCCAATGAAGTTCTCATTCTAGACACAGAACCATGGGAGTCCCTGCGGCTGCCCCCACCCTCACCTGTGCCACAGTGGAAGTGTAGAGATTCAACAGTTTCCCTTCTAAAATCCCAGAATCTGCACCTCTTTTGGGATAGGAGGGTATTGGAAGATTTCTGAAACTGGAAACTTTGTGAAATTGTTTATCTGGAAGTTCTTTGGCAGTCAGGTGGTTGCTGGGTCAGCTGGTTGGTTAGGTGGTTGCTTTCGGTGATCCCTTACTTCCTGACCCTCATATGTTTCGTGTGGTAAAGAGATAAGCACACTTTGCAGTGCCAGGCTCCTTTGAGAATCTGATGGAAGCTCTGAACCTCTTCTCTAGGAGAAATAACCATAGACATGAAATGGTGCTGACCATCTCAAGGACTCCGCAGTCTCCTTCTAGCCCATCAGATAACCTCTTAAGATACCATAGGTTTCTAATAAGCAGCCCCTCCCAGCCAACCCACCTGGAAGTCATTGCACCTCAGCATGACTCGGTCTGTTCCTTCCTTCCTGCAGGAGTAAGAACAGTGATCTCACAGCCTACAGCATCTGGAGTGGGTTAAATAGTCTTCTCCCCAAATCCACATCCACCCAGAACCTGTGAACCTGGCTTTATTTGGAAACAGGGTCTTTGCAGATGCCATCAAGTTAAAATGAGGTCATACTGGATTCAGGTGGGCCCTAAATCCAGTATGATTGGCATCCTCAGAAGAGGAAAGAAATATGGACACAGACAGAACATGCAGAGAGAGCACCACGTAGGGATAGAAACAGAGGCTGGAGTGACACAGCTACAGCTAAAGAAAGCCAAGATTGCTGGGAAACACCAGAAGCTTGGAAGGGGCAAGGAAAGAACCCCCACTGGAGCCTTGAGGGGGAAAGCGGCCCCATCAATATCTTGACTTCTGACTTCCAGCCTCCAGAACTGTGAGAGAACAGATCCATGTTGCTCTAAGCCACCCAGTTTGTGTCATTTCGGTATGGCAGCCCTGGGCTGAGGATGCACGTCCCCAGGGGGTTTCCACGAGCCCAGAGGAACCCGGTCTAGGCTTCTATCCCTCCCTCACCCTAACCACCTTTTCTGGGTCCTGCTGTCCTTCTATCCACCTGAGACACTGGCATCAGACAGCCTTGAGTTTTGCCTATGAGAGGGTTACAGGCCACTTGAAGAGAAGTTAAAAATCCCAGCACATCCATCCTAATACGTTTTATTACAGCCTGCCAGTTTAGACTAATGACTAATTTACTGTTTAAAATACCAGCAGTGTATTTTTTATTTTGTTAATTAATTATCTCAAACAAAGGTGAAATTTATAAAAGTGTCCAGAAATGGTGTGCATTGCAAAATCGCCTTGTAGCGGGAGACAAAATTATTACCAACACAGGATTAAGTTATTACTGTATTGACTTAGTTACTTTATGACTTTGTAATGGATTTCTTCATTATTTTCTTGGGATTGTGGCATTCTGATTGCGTTAAAGTCTGTTAATCTATGCAAATATCATTAGGCACCGCTAACACCCGAAGCAACTTTCCTGCCTTCCAGGGACTGTGCTAAGTGCCTGGCCTGCCTGGGTCACTTCCGGTGGCAGGAAGGAAAGCCAGCCAGGAGGAAGTTCTCCTGGGACGTCCTCTCCACACATGTCTTCCCAGCGCTGAATGAGTGGGCATTTCTGTGGGGTGATTTGAAGGCCCCAGGAAGGTCTCCTTGTCCTGAGCCGTCTTACATCTGCCCCCACTTCCCCCGGAATGTCACCATAAACCTCCACCTCTTTGGATTAAGGCTTTGGGCAGCCTTGTTAAAATGTACCTGTACTGGAATGAAAACCTCACTGACGCAGTATCCACCGTTAGTGCCTGGAACTGATGAGGTAGTCAGTGGGAGTGTCGTAGTTCATTTGGGCTGATATAACAAAAATACCATAAGCCAGCTAGCTTATCAACAATAGAAATCTATTTCTCACAGTTCTGGAGGCCAGAAAGTCCAAGATTAAGATGCCAGCAGATTCCATATCTGGTGAGCAGATTCCATATCGCTGTCATTGCACGTGGTAGAAAGGGGCGAACAAACTCCCTCAGGCCTCTTTTTTTTTTTTTTTTTTTTTTGAGGCGGAGTTTCGCTCTTGTTGCCCAGGCTAGAGTACAACTGCACAATCTCAGCTCACCGCAGTCTCCGCCTCCTGTGTTCAAGCAATTCTCTTGCTTCAGCCTCCTGAGTAGCTGTGATTACAGGATGCGCCACCACACCCGGCTAATTTTGTATTTTTAGTAGAGATGGGGTTTCTCCATGTTGATCAGGCTGGTCTCGAACTCCCAACCTCAGGTGATCCACCTGCGTCAGCCTCCCAAAGTGCTGAGCTTACAAGCGTGAGCCGCCTCGCCCAGCCTTGCTAATCCCATTCACCAGGGCTCTGTGCAGATGATCCAGTCACCTCCCAAAGGCTCCATCTCTTAATACCATCACCTTGGGGGTTGGAATTTCAGCGTGTGAATTTTAGGAGGGCACACATATTTAGACCACAGCAGGGAACATGGGCCTTGCTGTGTTGAGACAAGGGACTGGTCAGTTTTACGAAGGTTAGAAAGAGGTTGAATCTAATTATAGGTATAACAGAGTTGGCCAAACTCAGATGTTCTAAGAGACACCTGTGGACCCTGGAGACTTAAAAGGGATGTCCCAGTGCGGTGGGACAGAGGAGATTGATGAGTAGAGGGAACCACCCTGTGAGCAGCCGTCGATGATTCAAAAGGATTCTAAATACCCGTGGCCTCATGCCCAGGCCCTCAGGTCAGCCCTGCTGCAGGCAGGGCTGGGGGGTCCCTGCTGCCCTCCCACCATGACCCTTCCCTCTAAATAGGTGATGTGTGCTACTGTGGGTGAGATGGGCCAGGCCTGGGATTCGGCTGCGGCACTTTCTCCTCCTCAAGCTCCTGTCGCCTTCTTGGATCAGCATTTCCAGACTTCTCAAGGTTAAGGAGCCATTTTTAACATAAAAAATTCATAAGTGCCCCCCTTGACAGATATTTTACTTGGAGTATCCATTGTTTGAGAGAATGCAAAATGACAAAATTCCACCTTGAATTCAGCAGTGCTTTTAAATGGATTTGTATTTTTAAAGTCACAACAGCATCTAGATGCATTTGAAAAATAGCCACATATACCTGTGGATGAAGCTTTCTGATGCAGTCAGCAGGCAAAGCTTGAGGGTGCCTGGGACCCGCATGCAGGGGGCTCCACTGCCAGGGGCCATCCAGCTGCTGCGCATGGAAGAAGAACAGGGGGCTGGCAAGGAACATCCCCTCTGGCCATGGAGTGGGGCTTAGCGGGAGAGCCTTGTCTTCCCCTCTTTTCCTCTTCCTGTTCCTCCTTTCTCTATCAGCCTCTCCAGCCTCCTCTTCCTCCCCATAAGCCCGGGGTGTGGGCATTGGCTCCCTGCTGGAGCTGCTAGAGCCCACACCTCACACTGTTCAGATGTGCCTGGCCCCGTGCTGTGTCCTATTATGATTATAGTCCCTCCCCTCCAGCCCAGCCACTTCTTTGGCCTCCCCAGCTCAGCACCATCACCACCCACCCCCAGACACCAGGCTGCCCTCAATTCCCCAGCATCGAGCCCTCTCCCAGCCATGCCCCTCTGTGCTGCCTCCTCCACTTTTCCATTCTCAGGCACTAGAGGCCTAAAAGCTTATAAGGCCCTTCTGATCACAAAGGACATTTTCTGGCAAAATCAAAATCAGTCATGTGGAGGTGACCAGAGCCACCACATTTCAAAAACTTCCCTGAAGAGGGCAGTGCCCAGTCCACAGGCATAGAACCCAAAAGATGAAACTCCAGGGCTGCGTAATACTCCATGCCTTGCAACAGAGAAGGCGGGTGCAGCCGCCAGAGATACCTGTGCCAGCCCCACCTGTGCCAGTTACTGTCTGGGGAAGCATCCGCCAGTTTCTTAGCTTCTCTGAGCCTCAGTTAACTTATCTATCAAATGGGGCTCTCATCAGATTCTATTGGAGCATGGTAGTGAGAAGTGGACAGGATGTGTGGAGACAGCTAGCTGGCACAGAGCCCCCTATCAGGACATCCAAAGGGCAGCTGACAGCGTCTCTGATAGCAGAGCCTGGCTGTGGGGGAAGGGAGGTTGGGGACGAACTAAGGTATACCAGCTAGCAAGCGGGGCCTTCACCTGCCGCCTTCACTCCCAGACCACCTGCTCCCGGCAGAGCAGCCCCGCAGTGCCTATCACCCCTAGATCCCCCCTGGAGACTTGTAGGTGGGAGGGCTAGTTCTTGAGTTTCAAAATACAATTCTCCTTGGGCACTTGAGCTGAGTAATGAAGCTCTTTGTATTCTCTCCTCTGAGTTCCCATCCCCAAGTTTCCTTCCTTCTCACCACCCTTCCCTAGAGAGGCAGAGCAGCCTGATCTCAGTGCCATGTAGCCTCAGCCATGAGGACACTCCAGGCTGGCAGACTCCCCCTGCTCCACCGTGTACTGCCCCCTCTGCCAGCCCCCACCCCCTCTCACCCCAGGGTCCCCCATCATGGTCTGCCCTCCACAGCTGGGCCACCCAGGCCCTAATTTGGAAGCACTTTTCCTGAAGGATCAAGTCTACTTCCTGTATCTCCTGACACAGTCCCTTGTGTGTAGTTTGCTGACTGACTGCCTGACTGACTGGTGAATAGCAGGAGGGGTACAGGGCAGCTCCTGGGCTGGCATGCAGGTTTCTGAGATAGAAAGTTCTCTTGTGCCACTCTGTACAAGGAATTTCAGGGTAACCAAATATTGCTACCCTTCAGAGGCAATATTTCTGTTCTCTGTTCTCTCTCTAGCAACAGAGAACAGGCTCTTCTGTAGTTAGCAATGCCAGCCACAAACCAACAGTTAATATGTTGCCACCCTTCAAAATAGTTTGTTCTCTCAAGAAGCGAACTCTCCCCCTCACAATCTCATTAGTCATTAGACAGAATCAAGGCTTGCAGATGGTGCAGCCCTTCCCAGGGCCCAGAGCCGCCTGTTCTCCTGAGCTCAGCAGGGCCTCATGACCATTCCTCTGGTGGCCAGGGCAGGGGGCTGCCTTCTACTTGGTACATACCAGCTGGAGAGCTGGGCCACCTGGTTCAAAGCCTGGCTCTGCTGCATTTTAGCTCGGGGACCCCCAGCAAGTTGGTTGCCAAGCCTCTCTGTGCCTTCGTTTCCTCATCTGTAGAATGGAGAACAGCGGTACCCACTTCGTAAGGTTAAAGTGTTCTGAGCTGTGCTTGACCAAGAGAATGAATGGATGGAGTTCTGCATAAACCATGTGGGCCGACACCTGCCGTCTCACTGCAGGGGCTGAGGAGCAGTGCTCCCTTAGGAGCAGGTACCTATAAAGGAGACATCCCTCCATGCAGGAAGGGAGAACCTCAGTGAGTATAGTGGAGGCTTGGGAGGTCATTTCAGCCTGCCAGTAGGTTCAGGAAAGCATCAAGGAGAATGTTCAGGTGTCCACAGTAAACCAGCCCAACTGCAACCAAAGTTAACTGCAAACCCACTGGCAAATGTGGAGATACAGGAACCTGGGTTGAAAGAGAAGCTGGTTCAAGACAGGTCTTGAGTAGAGCAGCATTCCTTGTTCTTTTGAGAGTCAGTACCCCAGCAGATGTGGGTGGTCATGACTAGTTTTCTGACCTTTGCATTTAGACCCCGTTACCTGAAGTCCTCAGAAGCATCCTGGCCACCCATCCATCCACATTTACCTGTTGCTATTTACGTGTCATCCATCATAAATCTATCTGCTTTCTGCAATCATTTTTATCTCATCTGTGTATCTATCTATCTATCATCTAACATTTAATCTGGATATCTAGCATCTATTAATCATGTCTACCATCCATCCACCTCTATGTCTATCTGCAGTCCATTATCAGTCATGAGTTAATACGTACTTAAGAGCCCTCTGAGTTCCATGGGGATAGGCAGCAGGGAATCCAGGAAAGCCAGGTGGCTGGAACGAAGTGTGATAGAAAGGAACCTGGAGGCCTGAGAAATAGAGGCCAGGGATTCCCCACTCAGAGAAGGGCTGGCCTGGTGGATGGAGGGGGAAGGGGCACAGGGGAGAGAGAGGAGGAAGAGGAGGGGGCTTGCAAAGCCCTCAGGGGGTTAGCTGGGTGCTGACCTAGAGAAGTCCCTCACCCTGCCTCCCAAAATTAGTTCAATAGCTTTACAGGGTGATTCCTGAGCAATGGGAAGGAGGGCCAGGTTCAGGCAGGCGTCAGGGCATAGAAGGTGGGTGCTGCCATCCCTGCACGAACAGGGCCCAGAATTTTGCAGTCCAGATGCAGTGCCTGAGGAGAGACAAGCAGCCTGGAGAATACCGATCCGATCGCATCCCTTCCCTGCCCTGGCTGAGTGTTGGTATCACCTGAGAAGCTTTAAAAAACCAAAACCAGAAATACTGACATCTGGGCTCTGGACCAATCACTCAAATCTATATCTCGGGGGCCAGCTGAGGCCCCTGGATTGTTGAAGTCCTCCAGGTGATTTCCATGGCAGCCAGGGCTAAGGACCTCTGTCCCCTGAGACCCAAGACACCCGCTGTTTATCCCTGAAGGGCTGTCCTGAGGGCACAGGGGCAGCCGCTGGTACTGCAGGGCGGGACTCAGGCTCTGGAGGCTCGTAAGACAATGCTCTTCTGGGCTTCCTCCTGGGTCTCACAGGGAGACCAGCGGGCCTTCTGCAGGTGTTCAGGAAGCGTCATTCCTGCAACTGGGTGGTAGTGGAGGAGGCTGGGCCAGGTGGCCTATGAAAACCAACTCCCAACCCAGGATCGCCAGAGGTTCTGGGCACAGGGTCAGGCGTGGCGGATGGACATGGTGGCTGCAGCTGCCAGGTTAGTCTCTCTTGATTCCACTGTGAGTCCTCCCGGGTTAGACAAGTCACGAAGATGCTGAGGCCTCGCTCTTCCCCGGGAAGATGGACAGCGGGCTAGTAGGCAGCTCCTCCATCGCTGTCCATTCACAGAAAGCAAAGCCCCACAGTCAATATTAAAAATGGGCCATGGGTCAGAGGGTCAGGGGGTTTGCACCAATCCCCTAACACTGAGTTTTTATTTGTGCCTTTGGCAGTGGTGGGAGGCACGAAGGACACCCATGCCCACCCATCCTCTCTGTGCAGCTGTGGAAAGTTGGGTCACCACTGGGAGGATCTGAGGCCCACTGAGGGTCAGCCTGTGGCTAGGGTTGGAAGTCTATCTGTGGCCAGGTCGTCTGCAGGCGGTGACCACTGCCTGGCACACAGCCTTATTACCATGCAGCTCTGCTGCCCAGCTAAGGAGCCCGTGGTTAACAGAGACAAACAGCTCTGAGTAGGTCTTTTATTTCTTCCCCAGCATTTGTGGCCACCTGGAGTAGAAGCTTTGCTCTGTCAATGAGATGCTTTTAACGCCATTCCTTGGTCTCTCCTCTTCTTGCCCCTCCTGCCCTGTAGACCACCCTGTCCTCGCCCTCCCCTACAGAAACCTCCCCTCTCCCCTTGCTGGAATAGCCTAGTTTGTCTGTCTCCTTGAGAGCCGAGGACAAACTGGCCATAATTTATGCTCCCGCATGATATAAAGGAAAAAAAAGGCCCCATTATGCTATAAATTATCCTGCGATGGGTGAAATGCAGGAGAGTGTGCCAGACGCCAGCAGAAACCCCATTAGACAACAGAGTTCGGCTGTGAAAAGTCCCCACAGAACTCCGGGGCCGTCTGTCGTGTGCCGTGTGCCTGGTAAGGATAATGCAGCAGATCAAATGTATAATCAGTTACCTGGAGAGACGGCTGCACGCCACCGCCCCAGCAAAAGGTGACTTCTGCATAGAGCAACCGTGGTGTTCCAGGCTCCTGCTGAATGGCCTGACTCAAACTCACAGGGCAAGGGTCCAAGGGCCAGAGAGGGAGGCAGTAAGGGGGCAGGTAGAGACAGTTCCCGGACCCCTCACCTGTACTGAATCCGAAGGCTCAGCTCCTCCTGACTCAGCGTCCCTAGGCCAGCTCATCCCCTCTCCGCGTGCAAGAGATGAGAGTGAAGGAGCCATTCCTGGCCCCCCAAAGGGTGGCAACAGACACCAAGTTTTGGCTAGTTCTGCAAACGTGCTGCAAGTCCCCTAAAGGCACAGCCACCCCTGCAAACCTCCTTATCAGGAGCCACACCTCTGCTCAGAGCAGGCCCCAAGGGCCACGTAGGGGCTTTGGGGGATGGAAGGGATATTGCAGTTAGAGGAGAGTCTCCCTGCAGGGCAGATTCCTGTGATGAGGAGAGAGGACATTTTTAGCCCACATACAAGGGAGGGGAAGGCCTGAGGACTCAAAAGGAGAACGCTTTGCCTCCTTGAGCACCTAGAAGACTTCAAGACAGCCAGGCTGTGAGCAGAGGGATGGGCAGGACTGGGGAGAGCTGTGAGGCCGAACCAGGACCCTGGGCAATGGGGACTCCCATGAGCCCACTCCCTTGCAGCTAGCACCAGGCTAGGGGTGTCCCACCCACTCACCCCTCGGGGCTCTCAGCCAAAGCTCTAGCCCTCAAAAAGCAATGTGGTTACTGGGCATTTTGCCAGCGGTCTGTGCAGAGATGGAGGGGTGGAGAGGGAAGGGAGGGAGTGAGAACTCCAGCTGTAACCTCTTCTGCCCTGGAAAAGGAAGATCCAGCTCAGTCCAGAACACCTGGGCTGAGTCCTGGCTTCGCCAATGACTGGATGTGAGTTCTTGGGAAAGATATTTAACTTCTCTGTGCCTGTTTCTTCATCTGAACATTGGAAATAATCAAATTCCTGCCCTGCCTGCAAAGTGCTGCTCTCAATGTCTGGATCACAGTAACTGAGGAGAAATGAGAACGAACTCCTGCGGTTCTTCTTGTTGTTGCTCTTACAGCCACCACCTGGAGGAGTGAGTCAGAGCCACAGCCATGGGCAGGGCACCTCGAGCCCAGTGACCTGGGCTGAGCAGCGCTGGCTGGGGCAGGAGGGGCTCTGTGATGTGGTAGTTGGGTCCTGCAGGCTCTTGTCATATAGGGCCTGGGTGGTGTTGCGCTGGCCCATAGAAGCAGCCATGGGTGCCTTGAATGAGGAGCCAGATGGAGCCAAGGGAGGGCATGGTGCACGGTGAGGCCAGGCCCAGGCAAGAAGAATGGGCCCAGGGTTGGAGGCCCCGGCCAGGCTTCCAGAGGTCAGAGGAGAGGAGCCAGGCCCTGCGCCTTCTGGAGGTACTCAGATCAGGGTGGGTGGGAGAGGAGGAAGGGGTGTGTGTGTTGGTGTGTGTATGTGTATGTGCATTAGTGTGTGTGTCTGTGTGTGTGTTGAGGTGTGTGTTGGTGTGTGTATGTGTTGGTGTGTATATTGGTGTGTGCATGAATGTTGGTGTATGTACATCTGTGTGTGTATTGGTGTGTATCTGCATGTATGTATATGTGTTGGAGTGTGTGGGTGTGTGTATCTGTGTGTGTACGTGTATCTATGTGTTGAGGGGTGTGTGCTGGTGTACATATTGGTGTGTGTGTGTATGTTAGTGTGTGTGTATCTGTGTATGTGTGTGTTGGGGTGTGTGTCTATCTGTGTTGGTGTATGTCTGTGTGTGTGTTGGGTGTGTGTGCGTGTTGGGTGGTTGGTTGTGTGTGTTGGGATGTGAGTTACGGTGTGTGTCTATGTATGTTGGGGTATGTATGTGTATATGTGTGTATGTTGGAGGTGTGCCTGTGTTGGGGTATGTGTTAAATGTATATGTATGTATATGTGTGTGTGTTGGGTGTGTGGGGGTGTCGGTTGTGTGTGTTGGGGTGTGTGTCTATGTGATGTGTGTACATGTATGTATGTGTGTTAGTGTGTATGTTGCTGTGTGTGTATGTGTGTATGTGGGTATATGTTGGGGTATATGCATTGGTGTGTATTGGTGTATGTGTGTGTGTATATTGGGGTATATACATTTATGTGTGTATTGATGTGTGCACGTCTGTGTGTGTGTGTGTTGGGGTAATGCATTGCTGTGTATGTGTGTGTGCTGGGGTATATGCTTTGGTGTGTGTCAGGATGTGTGTCTGTTGGGGTCTATGCATTAGTATGTGTTGTGTGTATATGTTCAGGTATATGCATTGGTGTGTGTTGGGGTGTGTGTGTATGTTGGGGAATATTCATTGGTGTGTGTGTGTTTAAGTATATGCGTTGGTGTGTGTTGGGTTGTGTGTATGAGTGTATGTTGGGGTATATGCATTGGTGTGTATGTTGGGGTGTGCATGTATGTACATATTGGGGTATATGCATTATTGTGCATTGTGTGTGTATGGGTATATCCTGTGTGTGTATGAGTATATGCATTGGTGTGTATGTTGGGGTGTGTGTATGTTGGGGTGTGTGTGTGTGTGTGTGTTGAGGTATATGTGTTTGTGTGTGTGTGTGTGTGTGTGTGTGTGTGTGTATGACTGTTGGGGTATATGTGTTTGTGTGTGCTGGTTTGGGCCTGTGTATGTATGTTAGGGTATATGCATTGGTATATGCTGAGGTGTGTGTGTGTGAGTGTATGTTGGGGTATATGTGTTGGTGTGTGTATTGGGGGTGTGTGTGTGTGTGTGTTGGGGTATATGCGTTGGTGCATGTGTTGGTATGTGTGTGTATATTTTGGTGTGTGTGTGTGCATGTTGGGGTATATGTGTTGGTGCATGCATTGGTGTGTGTGTATGTTGGGGTATGCATGTGGTGCATGTATTGGGTGTGTGTGTGTGTATGTTGGGGTATATGTCTGGTGCATGTATTGGGGTGTGTGTGTATGTTAGGGTATATGTGTTGGTGCATGTGTTGGTATGTGTGTATGTATTTTGGTGTGTGTGTGTGTATTTTGGGGTATATGTGTTGGTGTATGCATTGGTGTGTGTGTATCTTGGGGTATGCGTGTGGTGCGTGTATTGGGTGTGTGTGTGTGTATGTTGGGGTATATGCGTTGGTGTATGCATTGGTGTGTGTGTATGTTGGGGAATGTGTGTGGTGCGTGTATTGGGTGTGTGTGTGTGCATGTTGGGGTATATGCGTTGGTGTATGCATTGGTGTGTGTGTATGTTGGGGTATGTGTGTGGTGTGTGTATTGGGTGTGTGTGTATGTTGGGGTATATATGTGGTGCATGTATTGGTTTGTGTGAGTGTGTGTGTTGTTACCTCTCCCTCCTACCATACATCCTTTCACACTCCCTGCTTTTGCAGGTGCTGTTCCCTGGCCTGCGACGCCCACCCCTTGCCTTGCCCACAGTGCAACCGCTGCCCATGGATCCTTCAGGGTCCAGTGCAAGCCTTTTAGGTCCCTCTCAGCTCCCCCATACATACCTACAGGGCTTGTCATTCCATGCTCTGTGCCTGCACTATGTCCAGTGCCTACTCATCTCCAGGGAACATTCATTTCCTACCTTCTCAGGATTCCTGAAGGTCAGCACCTTGTCCCCTGCACCTGTCACCATGCCAGGTTTATGGTAGCCCCACCCCCAATGCTAATTGGGCAAATGGATTCATTTATTCATGGCAACATGTATTTATTGAGCATCTACTACATACCAGGCCACTTAGACATTGGACCTTGCTGCGTGAATGAACGAACATGGACATCTCATTCATGAAGGAGAGAGGTCAGGGGGCATGGAGTGGGTGCCTGTGTAGCCCCTTACGTGACATTACCAGACTTGGCTTGGTCTTAGAGTGAGGCAGAGCCACCATAGGGTTTCAGCAGGAGAGAGACAGGATCTGCCCTGGATTTTAACTCCCCCTTCTGCTGTTCTGTGGAAAGCAGACAGCAGGGTCTTAGGTGGGTGTCAGCACTGAGGAGGTGACTGTCGTGCCTGGGTGGCTCCAACCTTGGGGGAAAAGGAAGCGAGATAGAGGACCCTGAAATATCTGGAAGGCAGCGCTGGCTGAAGGAGTGCACATGAGGGGGACTCCAGTCTCCGGCCTCCTCCACCCCAACATCAAACAGTGCCAGACTCAGAGGAAGCCAAGCAGATCAAGGCCAGGCACTGCCTCCTGGGGGCGGGGCTGAGCAGGTGAGGGTCTTCATTTGCATCCCATTGCAGGCCCCTACACACGTCCTCATCCCAGCAGCCTTTGATCTAGTTTGATGTCTCCTTCAGCCTTCTTCCCAAGCAGGAAGGCTTTTATCCTCAGAGGCAGCTCCCAGCCCAGCTGTGCCCAGCTCTGTCTCTGACACAGTGCAGTGGAGGGAAGGGGGAGTGTGTTGCTCTCTACTGGCTCAGGCTCAGAGCCCTCCTGAGGCCTGGCCCATGGTGACCCTGTGTCCCAGGTGAAGGGACTGGCTCTCAGGAGGATGGCCAACCTGGTCACACAGCTGCAGGTTCTTGACTCTGGTGTGGACAGTGGTGCTGGAAACTGTGCCAACCTCCTGGTGGGTAATTCCTGGGTTCTCAGGCTCCAAGGATGGGGGTGCAGACCCCTGTCCCTATCCTCATTCCTATTTAGAAGGCAGTTCTGATGTTGTGTGCTGCCTCCTGGGGCAGTGAGCTGGCTCTACAAGGGCTGGGAAAGGGGAAGAAAAGCCTCTGGGGTTTGGGGTGGGGTAGTCACGCAACCTCAAAAACTGCACATATGTAGATGCAGATGAGTCACTTTGATCCCTCGTCCCTTAGGAGCCATGGCCGCCTGACAGATCTGGATTGGGAGAATTCGTGGAAATGACGCGTAGAGATGCTCAGCAGCTTTGGGGGAAATGCCTGTTTTCACTCAACCCATGTAGTTCTCCTGGTGGAGGCTCTCAAAATGCTGCTGGTTTCTCTGACTGGCCTGGGCTGGCACGAATTTGCTCGGTTCAACGTCCCTGGCGGTCCTCTCTACACTGCCAACTGGGGTCCCCTTGGGTGAGCAGTAGTAATGGTTAGAACAGCCACAATAATTGGCACTTCCTGAGCCTTTTCTCTGTGCTACCCACTGTGCTAAAGACCTCATTTAATCCTGGACCCACCTGGGGGGTTATATGCCTTGCCTGAGCCTGCATGGCCAAAACGTAGTGGAACCAGGATTTAACAAACAGCCTGAGCTAGTATCTGGAGGACACGCTTGGCCCAGCCCTCCTATTGAGTCAGGTGTGTCTCCCTGTCCCTTGCTTCTGAAGGTCCTCCCTGACCCACAGATGAAGTTATAGAGGGGGACATGTCCTTCACCCTCAGAGTCACTGCCTGCGGGTCCAGAGAGAGCAGAGGATCCTGGGATCCAGGAGGCACCCCGGGGGGAACCTGTGCATGGGACGACCTCTGGGCTGCAGCCTCTGCCTGGCAGCTGAGAAACAGATTCATGGGGTGCTCCGGCCTCTGGGGTCTTGCCCAACCCCTGTCCCTCCCCAAAACCAAAGGCTCCAAAGCATGAAAGAGGCCTCGGCTCTGTCATCATATCAGGCATTTTCTCCACACCTCTAAACTGCTGCCTTTGAGTTTCAGGTCTCCTAGCAGCCTCTCTGCCCACCCCACCAGCCACTGGACTTCAAAGCCATGTACTCCCCACCCTGGTCCCTGGCCCCAGAGTTCTCCCCAGCTCAGTAACCCCCAACGTTCCCACAGCAGCTGGAGGGAAGCGAAGAGTAAAAATCTACTGTGGTAGTAAAAGGCATTAGCCATCTGAACGCTCGCCCACAGCACTTCTGCAACTGTCTATCCTTAAGCAAGAAATATTGTTTAATGCTGATGGTAATGAGTGAATCAAATTGTGAAAATTAAACCAGAATTTGAGTATTAGTGCCAGGACACTGGCATTTGGTGAGTCAAGTGGTACTGCTGTCACCTCCCTCCTCACTGCTCAGGGGCCCCCTCACCCTGCCCGGCCAACAAGATGCTCCCCACGTGGCTACAGTGGGGGCAGCAGCCAAGGCACAGCCCCGAAACATCCCCCTTAGGGGTTTGTCCTAATCCTGAGGTTCCACTGAGGGTGCCCTGGGCTCCCCTTTTAAAATACAAATCCCTCCAGCCCGAGCCCCATCCTACCCTAACACCCTGAGTAGAGTGAGCTCAGAAGATTTTGTCTCCCTCACAGAGGAACCCATGGGAGGATGCAAGAGATTCTGGCAACCAGATTCCACTGTCTTCGTAAGCACCTGTCGTTCCCCGGGGTGCCACCCAGTGCTTTTTATAGGTTGTGAACCAGAGCTTAGAGTTAGACTGGGGTTTCAGGAAAATCAAAAAGGTCCTGAGTCAGAGGAATGGGTGACTTTTGTATGCGTTGGTGGAAAGGAGAACAGGCAGGAGGCAGGTGAAGAAGCAAAGTCAGGCTTCCTCAGGGTCCCCTTCTTGCAAAGCTGCCACAGCCAGGGACCACTTGGAGCAGGTAGAAAGGGCAGCCAAAGGTGTCCCTCCACCTCTCCACCTTTGCTCAAATTCTGGTGTGGGCCTGTCACCGCTGCCCGTGTCCCATGCACATCATAACTCCAGCCCACCCCCTCCTGGAAGCCATCAGGGTGTAGCCACTTCCTCCTCCCCGTCTAGCCTTTTCTGGCCTGTATCCCGGAGTTACTGGATGTGTCTAGCAGGTCTGTTCTCTGTTCTCTCACCAGGGGTTCCAAGGCAGAGGCTCTGGGCCCATAGACCAAAGACTCTGGATTCTCCAGGGATCTCAGAGCCAAGCACAACTCTTTCTCCCCAATTGGGTAAAAGAGAAAACCCAGAAGCGCTCCCAAAACTCATCTCAGATCTTCTGTTCTGACAGTTGCCTGGGGCACACAGTGAGTGCTCAATCAACGCTTGCTGAAGGGGCGCCCAGAGGGGAGACCCAAAGTATGGCAGGGGCTTTGTCCAGCCCGTCCTGAGGTGGCTGTAAGCATCTTCACCTGAACAGAGCTGCGGGCTTCTCCCATCCATAGTTTTATCGGCATCCCCCCATCCCCAGCTCCTACACAGATAGGGTGGTGAATATAGACTCTGCCTACTCCCTCATGGTGGTTAAACATCTGGGCACAAAAAGCCAAGCTACCCTCTCTGGGTCCAGGCAGGGCTTGGATGAGCACCCACCTCCTGTTGCCCAGCCCTTCGGTGAGTCACACTCCTGTTCCACAGAACAGATGCTCCCTCACACCTGCAGGCACAGACACTCGGTTTAAAAGAGCGGATGGTAGCAGCAAGGGCTTTGGGATCAGGAAGTCAAGGAACCCCAAGAGACTGGATTGAGTTTAGGCTCCAGCTGTGAGCAACCTCCTGTGTATCCTGGAGCTGCTTCTCCACCCCAGCTTCCTCATCTGAAAAAGCGTGAAACCCTTGGTGTTATCCGGGGTCCTGCCCAGCGCTGCCACTCTATGACCTTGTTCTTCCAGGTTCAGGGACAGCAGTTCTTGGGGCCACTGTATGGCAGCCCTACTGGACTTTGCCTTGTTTGGGTACTTGTGTGTTGTGGATGGCCTGTCTCTCCACCCAGAAGTCATCTCTGGCAAGCAGCTGTGTCTCTCATTTACCGCTGTAGAAGCAATGCTTGGAACAGTGTCTGGCACAGAGAAGGCGCTCAGTGAACAGCTGCTGAGTGACTGTAAAACATGCTCCCCTTGCTCTGTTCCTTGACCAGGAGAAACCCATGAGGCCTCAGTCCCCTCAGCTCAGGTCAGCGGATTTTGTTGTGCTCAGTTTCCAGCTTCCAGGGCTGACCCCTGACCTGAGCTGGGCTCTGTTAAGAGAAGAATCTGGGCTCCCAATGCCAGCCTCCAGTTGCTCACATCTCTGAGCTCCCAGGGGTTCTCAGCAACCTCCTACTCACTCTTCAGCCCCTCCCCACACTAACTCTGAGGCTATTTCTCACATCACCACCTTGGCCTAGCCCAGCAGCACCTGCCTGAACGTCTCTACAGGGGCAGCTCCCGATACCCCAACTGTGGGAAGCAATGGGCTCAGCGCTGAGGGCTCGCCAGAAAAGGGAGACCACCAGAGCCTCTCCGTTACCCTGGGTCCCAGCTCAGGCAGCTGGGCAGTGGCCAGGGCCTGCTCTGCCTGTACCAGGAGTCAGGGGCTGTGTAGATGGAGGAGGGTGGGCATGGAGTGGGGAAACTGAGTCATTCTCCAAGACTTTTGTAAAATTGACATCAGATATAAGACACCAGCCAAATGATACCATTGTTTATTGGACACAGCTGGAGACAGTGCCTCAGGAAAGTGGCCGGAAAGGAGGTGGGCAGAGGGGGTGGGAGACGGGGATGTCGTCCATCTCAGTGGGTCGCCACAGCCTCAGAATCTAGTCTAACCTGTTGCTTCAAGTATGTTCCCCATCATGAGATGTGGATCCTTCATCTTCTCCTCTCACCCTCTTTGACCTCTGCACCCTCACAGTAGGGGTGACCTTCCAGGCCAAAGCAAGGCAGGGTGACACTGCATTTCCTCTTCCTCCTGCACAGAGAAACCCAGGTAGGGGCCATCACCATGGTAATTACCTCTGGGCAGGCACTACCCCTGCAGCAGCTCTTGGGACCCTAGCCACCACCATGAAAGGAGTGTCTCATCACACTCATTTCATAGATCCCAAAATGCAGGTGTGGAGAAGGGAGCGGGAGTGGGAGTCAGTGGGCCTGGCCCAGAAGGAGGTCCGCTTTCGAACTCGAAGTCCCTCCAGCCCCTGATCTGAGAGAGAAGCCTTAGAATTACTCGCACAAGTCACAATCCCCAACTGGAGGACAGTGCAAACTGAACGCATTTGAGGATCCTAGGAGCAGACATTTGCGTTGAGTGCAGTCAATCCATGACTACCTGGAGGAAGTGAGTCTGAAGCTGAGTTTCTTTGGTTTCTTACAGCCTTCCAGAAAGGTAAGGGTGGCTGTGGTTTCCCTGGGGAAATCCAGATGGGGAGGAAGGAAGGGGGGAGCCTGGCCGCTTATGTGTTTAGAAAGGCCTCGAGCAGGAGGCTCTTCACTGAGAACTGCACAGTGAAGGGAGATTTCAGGGGAGGGGAACGAGGAATTAGGAAAAAACAAAAAACCCAAACTGGCAAAAAAAGGAAGTGGCTGGATAGAAAGGCACGTGTGGATGAATTTTAATGCAATCAGAAAACTGTCATAGCGATAATAAAGGAATACATTCAGACGTCAGGAGAGGCGAAGGCGAGGAACTGCGGTCCCCCAATGTAAATCAAGCTTGGGCAGAGGAGGTGCCTTCCCTTTCTTTCCTTTTTCTGTCCAAATGAGAAAATGGAATTTTTAGCAAGAGGGCCAGGGATTAGCAGGGGCGGGTTTCCATTTCTTAGTCTTTCTGAAAACCCTATTCAGTTGAGCCTTTAAAAGGCACCAAAGGTTGAGGGGGAGGTAGGGGAAGCGGGGTGGGGAGGGGGAGCTGTTTTAATTACTCCATAAAAGAAGGAAAAGCTCCCATTTCACTTCCAGTAAATTGTTGTTGCTGCTTCCAGGAGCCAAACATAAGGGCTCCCCATTCTTTCCTCTGTCTCTGTCATCTTTCCCCCACAGCCCTCTTCTCCCAACTATTTTCCTCTAATGCTCTTGCCTATGTTTCCTGCCAGCTTCTCTTCCCCACTCCCTTTCTGCTCTGAACTCTATCTCCTCCCATCCCACTTCAGCTTCCCGCTTCCACCCTCCCTCTCTCTCTTCCTTCTCCAGAGACTGGAATTGGTGGGGGAGGGCTGCACAAGGAACTCTGGAGATGAGGTGGGGGTGCGCCCCAAAGTCTTGCCAAGCCACAGGAGCCAGAAGAGCAGTTGCAGGCAGGCAGTGGGGCTGGGGCTCTGGAGTCCAGAGCTTCAGCTGAGGCCCACCCTGTTGGAGGGCAGCTGGTGTTTTCTGATCCAGAGCTGGTAACAGGAACCAGCAACCATGCCCTGCAGGTTATGGGAGGAGCTGGGACCCCGGCACCACTTCATCATTAAGAACTGGCCCAGTGCCAAGTGTATCTGGGCTGAGGAGTACCAGCAGGGCAGAGGGCAGGAGAACTGTGCAGGTAGCTTTCGGAGCGCAGGAGCCTGGAAGCTTCCTCTGCTTTGCTTCAGACCCCAGGACAGCCCCTCAGCTCTAAGTGAACCCTCCTGGCAATATGGGCAAGGTGGGGATTCTCTAGGAGAGCAGGTACCAACCACCTTGAATACAGAAGGACACAGGGTCCCTGAGTACCTGTGTGTTCAGAGGAAACCATGAACACATGGCCATTTGCAGTTTTGGGGTCTGCATTTCTGCAGCTTTGGCTGTGTGTCAATCATGTAATCATCCACAAACATCCAGTGAGTGCCTGCTGAGTGCAGCCACCCCTGGGACTCTGTTCCAGTTCCTATGGCTGCATACCAATTTAGCCCAAAACTGAGTGTTGTAAAACAACCGTTTATTTTGCTCATGGATTCGTGGGTCAGGAATTCACAGGGCACAGCATGGAAGGCCTGTTTCTGCTCCAGGATGTCTGGGTCTCAGCTGGAAAATTCCAAGGCTGGGAGCTGGCATTATCTGAGGACTCATTCATTCACATGTCTGGTGGTTAATGTTGGCTGTCAGCTGGGGCCTCGGTTCCTTTCCATGGGGACTCTTCTACATGGGCTAATTGGGGGTTCACAGCATGGTGGCTGGCTTCCACAGAGCTAACACTCCCCAAAACAGAGCCAAATGGAAGCTGATCTCTTTTATGACCCAACCTCAGAAGTCACCTGGCGTCACTTCTGCATTCTTTATTTGTTAGAGCAGTCACAAACCTCACTGAGATTCTGAGGGAAGGAATATGCCCCCCAGCTGTCAGTGAGAGGAGTGGCAGTCACACTGAAGTCAGAGTATGTGGGCTGCGGGCATCTTCTGCAGTGATTTACCAGCGGCCACAGGCCGACACAGCCCCATGTGCGCCTTGTCACCCTGAGCACACAGCATGGGGTCAACAAAGCACTTGATACTCATCACAGGTGTGTGGGGGCTGCTGAGGCACCTTCAGGAGCAGGCACCCCCAAAGTGCCCAGGGCAGAATTTTGCAGCGTGAAGAAATAGAAGAGCCAGACCATGGAGGGGGCATGCAGATGGAGGAAAAACCATGTGAGATACCAACGAGGCGTGCCTGGGATGGCACAGGGTGGGCAGTCATTCACTTTGTTCACCCCAGCACTGAATGGAGGGCCTACTCTGCACCAGACACCGCTGCTTCAGCAAAAAGGCCTGGTCTCTTTCCCCAATGAGCAACCCAGGGAATGGACGGGAAGGGGGAGCTTTCCGAAACCCACAGTCATTGTCCTTTGACATTCCAGCCACAGGGATGGGTGCTGAGACAGAGTAAGGGAGGGGTAAGAAGGGGCATGGGTGAGGAAGCAATACTGGAGCTGAGAGCTGGGAGAAGAGGACTGGACCTTGTGATGAGTGCGCTCCAGGCAGGGAAACAGCAACTGCAAAGGCCCGACGGCAGACCTGACAGTTGTGATTCATTCTGGCGCCTGTAGAGCAGAGCGCATGAGAGGAGGGAGGAGGGGGACGCAGGCTGCTGGAACGACCGGTGTGCTCTCATGAGGGGCTAGCCCAGGGGCTCTGCCCCTCAGGGTGCGGCCTGCCCTGCAGGCGGGAGGAGGCCGAGTCGCTGCCATCCAGCTCCCGCCTGCCACAGCTTCCCCTGCACCTGTCCCGCGGCTGTGCGCTTCTTCTCCTACCCCACCCACTTCACTCCTCGCCTCTCCCGCTCCGACTAAGCCCCGCCCCCGTCCCCCTCCCCGCACCCCTCTTCCCGCGGCTCCGAGCCCCCGCCCCACCTCCCTGGCTCCTCCCTTTCCCTGCCGCCCTCCCCCCTCCGGCCGAGGCCTGCTCCCCGGGCTGCCCCCGCGCAGCCCGGTCCCTGGCCCGGGTAAGCATCTCCTAATTTTGTTCTAGAAGATAGAAAACTCTTCGTCGGCATGCTCAACAAGCAACAGTCCGAGGACGACGTGCGCCGCCTCTTCGAGGCCTTCGGGAACATCGAGGAGTGCACCATCCTGCGCGGGCCCGACGGCAACAGCAAGGGTGCGCGGGGCGGGGCGGGGCCGGGAAGGCGCCCGGGAGGGAGGGGCGAGGCGGAGGGAGACCCGAGGGCACCTGTGAGTCTCCGGTGCCGTTGCGGTCTGTCTCTGGGCTTCTTGGTGTCTCTTTCTCAATCTCTGCCTCACCCGTCTGCGTTCACCTGGGATGCGCCCTCTCCTTCCGGCCCCTCCCTGGCCCTGCTTCTGGGTCCCAGCTCGGCCTCTCGCGTCCCGCAGGGTGCGCCTTTGTGAAGTACTCCTCCCACGCCGAGGCGCAGGCCGCCATCAACGCGCTACACGGCAGCCAGACTATGCCGGTGAGTGCTGGCCCCTTGGGGCGGGGGCTAGGGCAGAGGCGGGCCGAGACCCCAACACTCGCCACGCCCACCGGCAGCCCAGTCTCCCCGAGAGACAGGAGAGCATGACCCTTATCCCCGCGTCTCAGACAAGGACGCTGAGACTCAGGGATGTTAAGGAACACGCTCGAGGTTACCCAGGTAGAAAATACCCGTGGTGGGGTTCACACCTCATTCCCCTGGGCGAGCGCTGATGCCACCCTCTCCAAAGCGCCCCGAGGAGCGGGTGGGGTGGGCCCCGGGCCAGGGGCACCGACAGCTGCGGGCGGAGGCTCTGGAGCAGGTGGGTCTCACGCGCCGCCCCGGCCGCAGGGAGCCTCGTCCAGTCTGGTGGTCAAATTCGCCGACACCGACAAGGAGCGCACGATGCGGCGAATGCAGCAGATGGCTGGCCAGATGGGCATGTTCAACCCCATGGCCATCCCGTTCGGGGCCTACGGCGCCTACGCTCAGGCAGTAAGTGGCAGCGCGCACCGGCAGCGGTTCTCAAGCTCACTCCCCTGGGAGTCCCAGAGAGCAGGACACCTAACCGAAAATACTGCTCTAGCCCCCGCCCTTGCCCTCGCCCTCCAGGGTGAGAAGGGTCCCGGAATGAACCCATGAACCCAGGGAGTGTAACTTCAGAAGGGACTGAGAGAAGGCTGGCCCAGTGGGGTGGTTGCCAGGAGAAGGTGAGCTTGGTTCTAAGGCGCAGAGCTAAGAGAGGCCCCCAGAAACGTTACCCTGAGCCTTTTCACGTCAGCCAGATTAACGTCGAACTCCCAGAAGCACAGATGAGAAGGGGAGGTTCAGGTCATTGGTTGCAAACCACACCCACTCCGTGGAACGTGTCTGCAGGCCTCCTGGTCTCTCCTGGCAGGGGTCCTGTAAGACACCCTAAAGCCCTTCACACCCACACTTCTGATATCCCCTTAGGCCTCTGGCCCACCTACTTCTTTCTTCCACGTTGGGGCTCACTCTGTCAGCCTCTCCCAGAGCTGCCTCCAGATGGTTACCACAGCCTCCATGTGGGTGGCACTGAGGCAGGTCACGGCTCTGGGTCTGAAAACGCAGGCGCACCTCACTTCTGCAGTGCTGCCCACCTTGGCCACATTCTATAGCCTCCCCTGTCCGCACTCACCTTTGTGATAACACTGGGGCTGCCTAGGGTTCTATTGATAATTCTCCTGTCACTTCTACCAACAGACTCCAAATTAAAACCATTCTGGACAGAAACCTGTGCTAAGGAAGTTCTGCAGAGGCTCAGAACTTCCTTAGCATGTCTCTAGTGCTGTGGATGCCACATCTCCACAAATGACAGGCCTTATACAGGGCTGACCCACACCCACAGAACCAGTCTCCTCCCTTGCCCCCCACAACTTCAGAATTCCAAAGACCCTAGTGTTACTTTTAAATACAGTCACCTCTCAGGGCTGTGGCTTCTAATAGCTGTTGAAATACAGGGCAAGAATGGGAAAGGGATCAGGACTTTCTGGGGTGCTGGCTGGGAGAATGTCTGGGGTTTCTGGGGCTCAGAGCCTGGGAGGTTTGTCTCCAGGAGCTGAGGCCCTTGTTGGGGAGGGATGCCCCCTGGAAGCACGTGATATTTTTTCCACTCCCTCTGCCCCAGCTGATGCAGCAGCAAGCAGCCCTGATGGCGTCAGTCGCGCAGGGTGGCTACCTGAACCCCATGGCTGCCTTCGCTGCCGCCCAGATGCAGCAGATGGCGGCCCTCAACATGAATGGCCTGGCGGCCGCACCTATGACCCCAACCTCAGGTAAGCTGGCAGGTGCCTACACAGGGTCTAGCCCGGTGGGTGAGCAGCTGGTCCAGGCGGGGACCTTATTTCAGCTACCAGCGGACCATTCTGTGGCAAGAGCCCATAGTGTCTGGGCCCAAGAGGCCTTGCTTTCTGACAGTTTGTCTCAAAAATGTTCTAATCCCTGGGGATCCAAGGAAAGATGAGATGTGGCACCCATGCAGTCAGTCCACAGTGTGACTTCAGGGTGGGGCAGATTCCTCTCAAGTTGTTCAACTGTGTCAGGAAACAATGTGTCTTAATCTCTGTTAACAACAGAGATCTGGAAAGAAATTGACATGAAGACATCGCCCTATGGTGTCTATGAGGAAAAGAGCCTTGGCCATTCTGTGGCCTTGTTCAGTCCCTGGCCCAAGCACAGAAGAACCCATTTGGTTTTTTGTTTGTTTGTTTTCATTTCCCTTTAACCCAACCTAAACTCACTGGCTTTTTCTAAGACAACTCTGCAACAAGCTACAGAGAACCAAAAGAGTTATCAAGGGACAGGAGCTTGGAAACGACCCAGCTCACAAGTCATGTCTTTGATTGGATCTTGGCTATTGTCCAGTCCAGTGAGTCTCAACTGTTGCAGTTATGCCGCCGAACTCCCAGGACATCTGGAGACATTTTCTACTGTCACAACTGGGAGTGGGGATTGCTACTGAAATCTAGTAGGTAGAGGCCAGGGATATTGCTATACATCCTGCATTGCATAGGACAGCCACCACAAGGAAATTTCTGGCCCCTGATGGTAATAGTGTCAAAGTTGAGAAATGCTCCTGCACCCTAGGCGCTCATTCGCCGAGCTTCCTCGGCTCTCTGTGCCCAGGCCACAGCAGCAACCTTCCTAACATCCCAGAGTCGTTCCTTTCCCAGTTGAAAGCCACAAAAGACTGTGCTATCTCTGGGCTCAGCTGGAACACTACCCTCCACCTCTGATCCCCATGTGTACCCCCTTCAAGGGATACACATGAGTCCAGGCAGTCGGCCAGACTCAGGTTCATGTGTTCTCAGAGGTACCCTGGTTCCTACATAAGAGGAAGGCCCTTTCCAGCCTCTGGGACCTCAGTGCAATCACCATAATATCCGCATCTCAGGTTCCACCCACCTGGCATAGGAAGGACACAGGGTATTGTCATTTGACCCCAACTGTATTCTCACCATCATGACCACTACCATGGCTTCAACTGGAGGAGAACGAGGTGTCTACTTTGTGTATGAGCTAGAGCTGAGTCTGGGCTCTATAACAACCTCTCTGCCTCAGTACAAGAGAATGCCAGAATTAAGACCTACTCAATCTGAGCAGAAAAACTTCCTGGAGAGGTATATCAGCCCCCTAGTGACCAAGTAAAGACCAGCTCATTCTGCCTTAGCTGGAGAGAGCAAGAGCACTGAAAAAGACTGAAGGAGGGCCAGGCATGGTGGCTCACACCTGTAATCGCAGCACTTTGAGAGGCTGGGGTGGGTGGATCACTTGAGGTCAGGAGTTCAAGACCCACCTGGCCAACATGGTGAAACCCAGTCTCTACTAAAAAATACAAAAAATAGCTGGGTGTGGTGGTGCATGGCGGTAGTCCCAGCTACTTGGGAAGCTGAGGCAGGAGAATCTCTTGAACCTGGGAGGTGGAGGTTGCAGTAAACCACAATTGCACCACTGTACTCCAGCCTGGGCAACAGAGCAAGACTATCTAAAAAAAAATAAAATAAAAAGGCTGAAGGAGGAACAAGTGTGGTTACAGTCAAGGGCATTGAGAGTAGTCTGTGTGCTAAGGACAAGCCAAAAGGGTCAGAGATATCTTCCTTGAGCAGGTGGAATTTGGACTCTGCCTTGAAGGATGGATACAGTTGGGATATGTGAAGTCGCTTCATACAGGGAGATAAGCCAAGGCATGGGTCATAGATAAGATTGAGCTGGTATGTGAGGTCCAAGTCTATCCACAGGTCCTTGGAAACAGTTGAGTAGAGCTTTATGAGTGGGCCTTCCTCACGTCTGTTCTGCTTACCTCCCCTCCTGCATTCTTCCACATCCCTGGAACCAGGTGGCAGCACCCCTCCGGGCATCACTGCACCAGCCGTGCCTAGCATCCCGTCCCCCATTGGGGTGAACGGCTTCACCGGCCTCCCCCCACAGGCCAATGGGCAACCTGCTGCGGAAGCTGTGTTCGCCAATGGCATCCATCCCTACCCAGGTAAGCACATCTAGTAGCACTTCCTTCCCTGTGCAGCACTTTCTTTATCCATGCTGTTCCTGTTCTTGCTGTTATAACAAGATGTGGCTCCTGCCCTCTGTCCATTTCTTGATGAAACTCTGTGATCAGAGGGGGCCAGCCTCCCATCTTCCTTCAGGGGGCCCATGATGGCAGAAAAAAGACCAAAATCCTGCCCTTGGGGAGATGTCATTCTGATCAGGGAGACAGAACCCCATTCCAGGTGCTCTCTTAGCAAAGAAAGGAGACTGGGTGCAGTTGTACAACCATGTAGACAGGCGAGTAAGTGCAAAATAATTGAGTGTGAATTTAACCTACAAGCAGTAAGGGGATAGAAACTAGAAGAACAATCAGAGTTAGTGTTAAGTAGGAAAAGACTCTTTGGGGAAGAAGTGGAGGGAGGTATAATGATTGGCAGTCTGGCTAGTACAGACCAGTCCAGTCCCTTGCTGCACATAGAACGCGATCAGCACCCCGGACAGCTCAGCACTTCGGACAGCCCAGCACTTCGGACAGCCCAGCATCTCAGACAGCTCCTAGACCCTCTTTTTTTTTTTTTTTTTTTTGAGACAGAGTCTCACTCTGTCGCGAGGCACCAGGCTGGAGTGCAGTGGCACGATCTCGGCTCACTGCAACCTCCGCCTCCCGGGTTCAAGCAATTCTCCTGTCTCAGCCTCCTCAGTAGCTGGGACTACAGGCACATGCCACAATGCCCAGCTAATTTTTTTGTATTTTTAGTAGAGACAGGGTTTCACCATATTGGCCAGGATAGTCTCGATCTCTTGACCTCATGATCCGCCCTCCTTGGCCTCTCAAAGTACTGGGATTACAGGCTTGAGCCACCGCATCCAGCCTGACCCTCTTTTCGAAAAGGCTTAGCACACAGGAAGATCCAAGAGGCCTGCTCCTGATTAACTTTGTTCCTCAAACTTAGCCGTCCTCACAGGGTGAGAGCGTCCAGTTGGCCTGAAGCAGCTCTTCTCCCTGGTCTGGAGAATAGGCTGCTATCAGGGTAGGGAAGCTGGGCCCAAAGCCCTGTAGTAGACTCTAAGGCCAATGTTCTCGACATGTGAAGAGTTCTGCCTTCCTGGAGGGCAGAGGATAAGGTTAAAGTCCCTGTAAGTATCAGTAAGTGCCCAGTTTATGGTGGGAAAGGGGGGCCCAAGAGGGAGGGTGGGACATGGACCTATCATTTGGGAAGTCAGAGTCCACTGAGA
Organism: Alouatta palliata; assembly: GCA_004027835.1. Taxonomy (NCBI): domain Eukaryota; kingdom Metazoa; phylum Chordata; class Mammalia; order Primates; family Atelidae; genus Alouatta; species Alouatta palliata. Next base: position 65,695 of record PVKV010006617.1, read on the forward strand.
ACACAATCTAAGTCTACACAATGGTGAGACAATAAGGCAGAATTAAGTTTCATCAAGAGTGAGTGTTCTCAGACTTGAAATGCTAAAGGATCCAAATGAATAGAGGGATCTACAGGCTGAAGAAGCCCAAAAGAGCCTCCCCAGGGAGGAAGCTACCACTGAGCTTTAACAGATGGGCAAGAATTGGAGAGGTGAAGATAAATAGGAAATACCCTCCTGTAGAGGGACCTGCCTGGCAAGAGTGGCGGTGGTAAGGAGGCTGGCACACAAGGCAGGCAGGCCAGCCCAACGTGGATTGGCAGCAGGGGCTGGGTCCTGTTCCCCACTTTGGGTACCCATCAGAATCCACTGTGGGGCTTTATATAACCACAGAAGCCCAGATATTCTCATTTCCCTGTCTGGAGTGCAGTTTAGGCATTTGTAGTATATAAAAGTCCCACCAGGGCTGGGCATGGTGGCTCACACTGTAATCCTAGCACTTTGGGAGGCCAAGGCAGGTGGATCACTTGAGGTCAGGAGTTTGAGACCAGCCTGGTCAACACGATGTGAACCATCTCTACTAAAAATACAAAAAACAAGCCAGTCATAGTAGTACACGCCTGTAGTCCCAGCTACTCAGGAGGCTGAGGCAGAAGAGTCACTTGAACCCAGGAAGGCGGAGGTTGCAGTGAGCCAAGATTGCGGCACTGTGCTCCAGACTGGGCAACAGAGCAAGACTCCATCTCAAAAAAAAAAAAAAAAAAAAGAAAAAAAGAAAAGAAAAGTCCCACCAGCAGCAGAGTGCAAGGTCACTGTACTAGAGAGAAATAGAGGAGAATTTCCTGACTTTGAACTTGGAGTTGTCCCATTCCCCATTCCAGGGTTTGCCCTATGATATACCCCTCAGTCCACCAAGAAGAGGCCAGAGTAGTCTAGAGAGTGAAGTGATGGGGCTCTAAGGATCTGGGGTATTGTTTAAGGATGATGACCCCAGGCTGGTAGGGTGGCAGGGGCGGGGCTAGGCAAGCTGGGGGTACTGGGGGAAGAGACCCCACCAGTCTCAGGTTCATGGGCTGGGAGATGGGATCCCCAGCACATCTGGTGGCTTCATTTCCCACCTCTCCCTGCCCACAAGCGCATCTGGATCTCTGGATCCTGATAAACCTGCTCCTTCTCCACCCCCTCCAGCATCTGTGAGCTATTTCCCTCATGGAATTTGGAAATGTTTCTTTCCCCTATTTGTAACAATCTGCCACATCTCATAAACAATTCCCTGCCAGAGCAAGAGGGAGGGAGGGAGGGATGGAGGGAAGGAAAGGAGAAAAGTAGTACATTAAAAAAATTAATTTACCATCTTTAAATGCAGAGTTTGAATCTGCTGTAATGAGCGAGATCCTTCAAAACGTTCACTCTTTGGCACTTACTAATGAGGTCGTTAAGCAGAGAAGTAGAGAGGGGTCTCATAAATGCTTTTCTCTGCTTCCTAGCCCCATGTAGCTTTTCTGATCTCCCCTCTTGGGTTCTTGCTGGATGCACACAGTGTGGACTTTACTGTCATTTAAATACCCTTGAAGGGGTGGCTCTCACAAACATTGAAGACTGTTTGTGCGTTCTTTTCATCGTCCTCTTTGTCAGATGCTTATGATGTTCCTGGCACAGTGCTGGAGGCTGCCATGCAAATCGTGCAGGTTATATTTTGCATGAGGGCACCAAACCGTGTGCCCAAAGGAAGGGCACCCTTTTCTAATTTGCATAAAGACACTGTATGGATGAGCAGCTGGAAAGACCAAGAGCACAGTCTGGACACGGTTCTCCCTCCATAGAGCTGAGAGGCTGGCAGAGCAGAGGGGGCAGAGGGAAGGCAGGGGAGAGACCACCCTGCCAAGCACATCACACCGGGGAGCACTTGGCTCCAGTCTCTACCATGGGGGAAACAGAGGGACAGGGTGTGGGACTGGGACAGCCCCAGGCAGGAAGGAACCTGCATTGTGGCCCATCTTCAGCTCCCCACATCTGAGCAGAGCCCTCATGGGTCCACCTCCCTTGCCACATCCTGCTTCTGGGGGCTGTGGAACCTACTGTCCCACTATCTCTAAGGACCTCTGCACCAGGCTTTTCCCTGGGTGCCTCTCAGGTCCAGGTGCTCTCTCTCTCTCTCTCTCTCTCTCTTTTCTTTCTTCCTTTCCTTTCTTTTTCTTCTTTCCTTTTTTTTTTTTTTTTGAGACAGAGTCTCACTCTGTCACCCAGGCTGGAGTGCAATGGTGAAATCTTGGCTTACTGCAACCTCTGCCTCCTGGGTTCAAGCGATTCTCCTGCCTCAGCCTCCTGAGTAGCTGGGATTACAGGTGCCCACCACCACGCCCAGCTAATTTTTTGTATTTTTTTTATTTTTATTTTTTTTTTGAGACGGAGTTTCGCTCTTGTTGCCCAAGCTGGAGTGCAATGGCGCGATCTCGGCTCACCGCAACCTCTGCCTCCTGGGTTCAAGCAGTTCTCCTGCCTCAGCCTCCCGAGTAGCTGGGACTACAGGCACGTGCCACCATGCCCAGCTAATTTTTGTACTTTTAGTAGAGACGGGGTTTCACCATGTTGACCAGGATGGTCTCGATCTCTTGACCTCGTGATCCACCCGCCTCGGCCTCCCAAAGTGCTGGGATTACAGGCGTGAGCCACCGCGCCCGGCCCAATTTTTTGTATTTTTAGTAGAGACGGGGTTTCACCATGTTGGCCAGGCTGGTCTTGAACTCCTGACCTTAGGTGATCCACCTGCCTTGGCCTCCCAAAGTGCTGGGATTATAGGCGTGAGCCACCACACCAAGCCCAGATGCTCTTTTTCCAATGGAGTTTTACTGAGATAGGGAAACATGCTTAGAAGGGAAGTTGGGGCACTCTCCCTAGACGAAAGGTCCCAAAGCCTGGGGCCAGTTAGCTTAGCTGGCCTGAGTTGACAGGCAGATAAGCCCGGATAGTTCCTTCCTGCCACCTCGTGTTATCTGGTTTTCCCTCAAGTTATTCTAGGGCTCCATCCTCCCTCTGGGAAGCCCCTGCCTTTACCACCTCTCTGGGACCCCAAGGCCAGCCCATTCCCACATTAGTCACCACCAGCCTTGGTCACCAAAACCAGTGCCTACTGCTCGCCCATGCTTCAGGCTTTTGCCCACAGCTTCTGCAGAGACAGAAAAGGCAACAGACAGGAACCAGGCCTTTCCCTCGGCCCAGCTTCCCTGAGTTTCTTGCCGAAGTATCGGTTCAGAGGAACTCTCTTCCCACTAGGCAGGAGACATCCCAGGGTCACAGTGTCGGAAGACAGGAGGAAGGTCCTTGGTCTTCTGGTCCCTTGATTCTGCGGGCAGCATCCAGCTCCCAGTCTGCTGGGAAGACCTCCTTTGTGTAGCTGGTCCCTGCTGAGAGGACTTGGCCGTGGGCTAGGAGTGGAAGACCTCCATGCCTCATGCAGCTTCCCTGACAGTGAGGGCGGGTCCCTCTGTGGCACGGTGGCCCAGGAGGACAAAGTGGTAGAGTGAGGCCTTCTTGTCCTTTCTTTCACCCACCGGGAGCTGCCAGGCTGTCCCTTCATTCACTGTCCCGCACTTCCACTGAGGATCATGAAGAATAAACCCACCACCCCGCAACAGCCTCCAGCCCCCTCTCCCTTTCCCCACAGCCCTTCTGCAGCCCCCTCGTGCACCCCCACCAGCCTCTCAGTGTTGAGGCTTCCTTGGCATCTCCTCCCCCACCCTCCACAGTGCTCTGCATGAGCCCCCATGTCACCCCAACCCTAGGCCAACTGCAGCCTGCATCCCCCAGCCAGGGTGGGCAACTCTACCCTGCCAAGGGCTAGGGTGGGCCACCCCCAGAGGGTCCAGGCACTCAGGGTGTCTGTCTCAGATGCCCTGCCCCAGAGCAGAGCCTGCAGTAGCCAGGAAAGGTGGTACAGCTACATCACTGTCCCCATGGGCATGGGGGGAAGGGCCAGTGCGGTGGGCACCGCTGACCTCTGTCCCCTTGGCTCCCTACAGCGCAGAGCCCCACCGCCGCGGACCCCCTGCAGCAGGCCTACGCCGGAGTGCAGCAGTATGCAGGTCGTTAGTATCCGCGCGTCCCCACCGCTTTCCCCAACTTCGTTTCTCTCTCCATGCCTGTGACACCAGTGCCCTCTCAGAGCTGGGCCCAGCACTGCATGGGGTGGGCAGAGAGTGGAAGGAGGGAGGCCTGTGCTGGCAGAGACCCTCCAGGCTGCCTTCTTGTCAGCGGGGCACCTAGAGTGCCCCTGCAGTGGGGGCTGGTGGAAATTCAGGCACATGGGGATGCCAGGCAGAAGCTTCACCCTTGCTGGGGAGTTACTTGTCTTTGAGGCCCTATTTCCCTTCCCTATGGAGTTGCCAGGGCCGGTTTGCCCAGGAGCACAAGGTGTGACACCAGCACTGCGGGCCAGGCTGGACCCAGGTGCTGCCCACCATGGGTCACCGTCACTGGCCCAGGAAGCACAGATGCCCGGTTTGAGAGAAGGAGGGCCTCTAGAAGAGATGCCGTCTCCCGACCCCCCACACCCCTCCCCACAACAGGCAGCAGGATGGGGCCCCGGCAGGTGGGACAGAGAGCAAAGGAGGAGAGGTAGAAAGGGACAGCACTGAGTGAGCAGAGGGCCTGGGGTCACTGAGCCCAAGCCGAGCTGTCAGCCAAGCCTGTCTCTTTCTCTCACCCCTGGACTACACAGCACCCCATAATCATCCCTGCCTAGCCTGTGTCCTACTGCCTGACCTGGTTAGGGTCTCTTCCCTGTGCTGTCTCCCATGAGTGCGTGGGGCTGCCTGAAGAAGGGTGGGGGGACTGAAGTGAAGCTGGCCTGGCCCATCTAGAGCCCAGAAGAGGTGCTGTCACCTATCGGGTCCCCTGAGCTCTGTCCTCAGGCTCTGCTGCTGTGGGAGCCAAGCCAGGCAGAGGAGGGAGCTGGCCACCCCTATCCTACCCCAGGCCCTTTACAGTTGGACAATCAGGTTTTTCCAACTCAGTCCTCTGTCCCTGAGGACTACCCCCTGGCAATCTTCCCAGAGGCCAGGTCCATACCTCGGGTGGCCCCCTACATCCCACACAGGTGCCATCTGAGTGGGAGTGAGGGCCTGCCAACTGGAGTCAGCTGTGGCTCAGAGAAGTGGGAAACCTTCCTGTGGATTACCAGGTGGTGTGGGGAGATCTGGTCCAGGTTGTTTTGCTGTTTCTGATTATCCATGATTGTGTGTTATGCACACATGTGGTTTATCCACTATTTCAAATTAAACTTGCCACCCCTGAAACACACACACGTGCACATGTGCATGTATGTATGTAATGTATACACACATACACACACCCACACATGCATTTCCATTCTTTCCCCTGCAGCTCCTCTATTAGTCCGGGAACTGAAAGCTGGCTTTGTCCTAAGTGGCTGAGGGGCAGGGCGCTTTTTGGCTGGTCTGCTTTTACTACCCGCACTGAAATCTCTCTCTTTCTTCCTGCTTCCACTCTCTGCCCTGTCGCCGGCTCTTGCTTCTTGTCTTGGGCCTCCAGCAGCCGCCTACCCTGCTGCCTATGGTCAGATAAGCCAGGCCTTTCCTCAGCCGCCTCCAATGATCCCCCAGCAGCAGAGAGAAGGTGAGTCTGCAGGCCAACTCCTGGGCCCCTCCCCTCCGTTCTCCCCAAAGAGGCTGCTCACCTGGGCTTTGGGCTGGGGTGTGTGAAAGGTGGCCACGTTTGTGTGCTGTGTTGAGGTGGGCAAGGGAAGACAGCAGGGTTGTAAGGAGCGGTGGTCTCCGACTTAAGGGTGGAGGTGCACTTCTTGTGGGCAGCTCTGCACCTGGCCCGGGGGCAGGGGCCTGGACAGAATGCCCTGAGGGCCAGCAGGTCCCACACAAGCTGCCTTTCCTACTCCCCTCCATCGTTGCTGCTGGCCTGCCACAGCTCACATATCCTTACCCTGGTCTATAAGAACCCCTTCTGAATGGTTGGGTTTGTGTTTCTTCCTTGGCAAGCCCTTGAACCATCCCTTAAACAGAACCTAGCAGAGGTTAGGCCTGTGTGTGCCAGTGGAGGCTTTGTCCCTGTCCCAGGGAGTTTCTAGTCTTCCAGAGGAGATAGAGGCTCATCCTTGGGGTCTTCATTGGAGGGCACACCACTGTGTTCCCAGGGAGCGCAGCTGGGAGGTGAGACTCCAACGAGATGTGCAGTTTGCAGAACCAGCTCTGATAGCTGTGCGCATTAAGGAAAAGCTGGTAACCAGGCTGGGAGGGTCAGGAAGCGGGGGGCCCAGAGGAGGTGGGGTCCAAGAATCCCCCTCCCGTGATGGGCAGGATTTGGCCAGTGGGGAGGAGGGGGAGAAGTGGGAGTGCTCATGGCTGAGAGGAATGGGACGGGGAGATGAGTTTATCACCCACAGAAGCTGTGCCCTCTGAGTGACCAGGAGAGGCAGGTGGAGCTCCCAGGGCAGGATGAGAAGAGATGAGAGTGCCCCAGTGCAGTGGAAGAAGGGGGTGCTCCTGGAAAGCTGTGTCCCAAGGCCCTGGTGTGAACAGGGCAGAAGAGCAAGATCCTTGGGTCAGAAGGCAGGGACCTCAGAATGCAAGTCAGTGTTCTCCCATCCCAGTGCCCAGGGGCCCACATAAACAGGAAGACAGGAGGCTGGATGAACAGGCCCGCCCTCTGGGACCCTGTGGGCCTGGCACAGAGAGCCCAGCTCGAGGACCAGGACACTAACAAGGTCCTGTCCTCTCTACCCCCATGGAAATGGTCACTAGGGAGCGAGGCATGGAAACTGCCCCAGCAGCCCATGTGCTCAGAGCCTTCTGGTGGCCTCCAAAACCCTGCCTTGTAGCCCCTGCAGCACAGTGTCCTGGAGCTCTGGGATATAGGTTAGTCCTGGAAAGGGCCCCAAGAGTGGGCTGGCCAACATCACTTGACAGTCCCAGTGCCAGACAGGTCCCTCAGAGGGACCCCAAACAGGTGCCAGAGCCTGCCTGGCTGAGAGCCCAGGCTTCAGAGAACACCCTTCTGGGTGAGACTCTGCCACCTCCTTCCCCTGTGACTCTGAACAAATCACTCCATCCCTTCAGCCTCAGTGTCCTCACCACAAAGTGAGGAGAGTGGGGAGCTTTCTGCGGGGGATCTGAGGACCAAGCTGGCTGAGTCTGCCCCCAAACTTCATTCTGCAAGTGTCTGTGCACACCGCCCTTCCTTTACCAAGCTAGCACCCCTTCCAAGGCTATGCATGAGACATACTGCCACAGCTCACACCCCGCAGGCAGCTTCTGAGATCAGGGGAATCAGGGCTTTCCATGCCCAGGAGATCCAAGCTACAGGAACTCAGAGGGGTGGCCCTGCCTCACGCTGCTGCAGCTGAGGGACACTGGGCTTCCACTGGTGAAGTGGGGGTGGGGGTGGTCCCCTCATCAGGCTGCAGCCCTGGGCCTGCCCTGCCCTTGCCTTCTCCCCAGTCCAAGCCTTCATCAGTCAGACCAGGGCCACAGGGCTGGGGTCCAGGGGTCCCCATGTTGCCTGCTGCAGGTCCAGAACAGAATGCTGTGCCCACAGGCCCTGCTATTTTTTCTCCCACGAGTTTCAGGCCATTGTCAGCTCCCTGAATCACTCTGACATGTTAACTCAGGGGTCTCTAAATCCTGCCCCAACCCCCACACAGCTGCAGGTCAATGCCACCCTGCCCAACAAACATGACAGCCCCTACTGCAGGCCTTAAACAAACTCAGGCCCTCATGGACCCTCCTGCCCCTCTCCCACTTCACGCTCTGCACTGCCCCATGTGCCTAGCTCTGAACTCCTCCTCATTCCTTCTCTCCGTCTCTGAGTAGCTACAGTTCCTGCTCCCCTACACCCTGCTCCCTAGTCTAGGACCTGTGTGGCCAGTCTTGGCTCTAGCATCTCCTTGGGGTGGTGGGATCTGCCACGACTGTCCCCATTCTCCCAGGCCATGGTGCATGGGTTGAGCCACCTCAGGGAAGCAGGGGATGGGGAAGGGTAACACACGATACCAACAGAGCCGCTCGGCATGGGTGGGTGAGAGCGTGGCACTGGGAGTGGCTTGTCAGGAAGGCTTTTGTGGGTCTGGAAGGATGAGCAGAGGTGGCAGCACATAGAGCTGGGAAGGCAGGCGGTCCGGGCGGGGGGACAGCGGGAGCAAAAGTACAGCTGCTGCAGAGTCCCAGGGGAGCGCGGGGCCAGGGAGAGGCGGACGCAAGGTGGGCTGGAGCCCAAAGCTATGTCCCACAGACTTGTCCAAGGCATGGATAAGAAAGAAGGCTGTGTTCCTCCAGCCCTGCCAAGAGTCGCCTCTTTACGTCATGGTCCCCTCCCCACGTGGAATGCCATGGAAATATCAGGATATTCTTTGGGCAGGGGAGGACCCTTCTGCTAGCTCCTCATCTTTGAGCTGAGCCTGAAAACTGACAGATGCCTGAATCCCCCAGAGGCCATCTGCCCCAGAGATGGGACAAGGTTGCCCTCAGGGATGGCTGCTGCAGCGGCTCTGCCAGGGCTGCAGGGTGGTCGGGGTAGCTGCTTTCTGACGCTGCAGCTCCACTTCACCATGTCTCAGAAGGCTGGAGTGGAGCAGATTGGTCTCTAAAGTCCTGCCAGCTCTGCCATCTGCACATTCTGTAACCTGTGAATGAGGGAGTGCAGGAGGGCTTGGCGGTAGCTGGAGTTAGACAGTGTGTGGGCTCACTGTCCAGGGAAGGGGCGAGAGTGGCTGCCCTGGCTTCCCCATCAGGCCTGGGCTGGAGAGTCTTCCCTGGGGCTCCGCCACACACGGTGCACATGGGACTGAGCCTGTGAGCCCTGTCTGTGAAGCCTCCTTGTTTCTAAGGAGAACAGATGCAGCTTCCACATAAAGCAGCTTGCAGAACTTGAACTTGGAGCCAGGGCCCCAAGTCAAGTGTCAGCATGGGGTGGAGCAGTCAGGGCCTGGAAGAGTGAGGATGGGAGAGGAAGGAAGGTGTGTGCAGGGCTGGAGGGGGACTGGGCAGGAGGACATAAAAAGGTGCATGCGCCTGGGAGCAGCCAGTCTGGTTGGAGAGAAAACCTCCAGACATAAAGGAGAAAGAGCCCCACCCCAGAGGATGGAGTACGGACTTGGGGCATGAGCAGGGAGAGGCTGGAGGTCCTTTCAGAGAGGGAGGCTATGGGGAGCTGGGGGCCATCAAGCGCACATTCACAGGGTGTGAACCAGTGGGAAGACAGCATGGTTGGAGGGGACAGGGTGAGGGGAGGGCCACCAGAGCTCAGGGGTATCCAGCACTAGGAACCCCTGGAAGGGGGTGAGGAAGCACATTTGTGCCCATATCTGAATGTGCCATCCCCTGACAGGATGCCTGGGAGCGCTGTCCATGGAGGGGAGGCTGGAGGGCTGGGGTGGGCAGAGGGCGCAGGGCGAGCACCAAGGAGGGAGGAGGCCAAGTGGCTCCTTAGGGCAGCTTTAGGGGTCGGGGAAATTTTTGCTGTAGGCTGTGGACCTTGAGGGGGTAGAGACAGATGGAGAAAAGGAGGAGGAGAGTGGAGGGCAGAGGAGCAGAGGAGAAGGGGCAGGGACTCTAGATAGAGCCTTTGCTCCATAACTGGGTTGTCTGGCAGCCTCGTTGCTCCCAGAGAACAAGGATGGTTGATTGTGGCTGTAAAAGCCATGGATCGGCCCGTGTCGGCGCCTTATAGCTTTCGCTTTTAAGCTCATGCCTGGGTTTCCAGCAGTCGCTGATCAGAACCGCGCTTCTTACGCAACTCTAAGTGCAGCTGTTTTCTTCCCCTTCCCACCATAGCTTGGATGCCATCATTGAAATGACCACAAGTCACTAAAAGGTGAAATTACATGTGGCATTATGCTATCTAACATGCATCTTGGAATGATTTCCATTTCAAAGAGTTAAAATTGAGCATTTTGCCTATCTAAAAAGAAACAGGTAAATAGCTATTGGAAATTTAGAAAGCTAAAGTCCTCCACAGTGTTCAGGGGGCCTGGGGTATTGAGATTTTTGGTAGGAAGAGGGAGGGAACTCACACCATGGAGACAGACAGTCCGGGTTCATGTCCTGGCTCCAGCCCTCTCCCAGCTGTGTGTCTTTTGGCAGGTGACTTAACCTCTCTGGGCCTCATTTCCTCATCTGTGAAGTGGGAATGATGATAATAAAGCTGCTGTAAGGATGAAGTGAGTTAGCATACACACAAAGTGCTCAGAACAGCCTCACACATAGTTTGTGCTGTTGAAGTCGCAGGGCTGTTACTGTGGTAACGAAATGAAGAATCTTCGTGTCATGAGGCTGGAGGGTTCCCTGGCTTATCACAGAGCCTGGGTTGCAGCCCTTCCCATGAACCCACACAGGAGGAGGGAGAATAAATCCTGGTTTCCTGGGTATGAGGAACTAGGCAGGACAGTTGGGCCATCAGGGCCAGATGGGAAGGAGAGGCTGCAGGCCAGGGGGAGGATGGGCACCCCCCGCCTAGAGTCTGAGCCTGGCCTTCGAGAGGGGAAAGTGAGGTGTCTCCCAGCACAGGACATGGCTGCCCCGGGGTATGTCCTGGTCCCCCCAGAGCAGGGGCTGGGCAGCTGGATTTCCTGGGCCTTTCCCTCTCCTCGCACCTGGTTTCCAGAGACACAGCAGGAGGTTGACTCTGCCCCTGGAGCCCTAGGGTTTCCAAGCCTCTGTTAGGGATCCATTTTATAGAAAAGGCGACTGAGGCACAGAGAGGTTCAGTGACTTGCCCAAGGGCAGAGCAGAGACCGGAGCTCAGACCCCGGGCTCAGCATCCCTGCCTCTTCCGGGACGCCCTTGGATCTGGAATGAGAACCCCCCTCCTAACCTTGCCCCCACCCTTCCCTGCTGCGCTGCCTAACTCGCTCACCTCTCCTCTGTCTCTCTCTTCCCCCACCCTGCCATCCCTCCTCCCCCGCCCATCCCCTCCCCTCACCGCAGGGCCCGAGGGCTGTAACCTGTTCATCTACCATCTGCCCCAGGAGTTTGGGGACGCTGAGCTGATGCAGATGTTCCTCCCTTTCGGTAATGTCATCTCCTCGAAAGTGTTTGTGGATCGGGCGACTAACCAAAGTAAATGCTTTGGTGGGTAAAGATAACAAACCAATTAGCTTCACCTAGGACAGGGTGGTGCTCGCACCAACCTACCGGTGTCCGACTGCTTTTCACCTGCTGCTTCACATCGCCCGCCCCAGCTGCTCCCTGGCCCTCGCCAGCCTCATCTCACCCTTCTCTCTCCCACTGCTCCTTCGGCTTCTTGGCTTTCCCTACCCACCCCACCCGGCTCCCCAGTCCAAGATATAGGTTTCCTCTTCCAGCCAAATTCCAACCGACTGAGAGGGGAAGGGGTCCACTTTGAGCAGGGGCAGGAGGGGCAGCAGGCAGAGTCCACAACACCCATTCCCCCAGTAGTCCCTCTCTTCTCATGGTCTGACCAGGAGACCTGGCCTGAGCCCCCGGTAAAGCAGAGCGTAACACCTGGGCAAGACAGTCACCTAGCCAGCCTCCTCTCCTCCCCGCCCCTTCGCCTCCTCTCTCCAGCTCTGTCCTGCCCCCACTCCTCCTCTCGGTCTACCCTGCTTTTTGCTCCCCTCCTGCCCTCCCCATTCACCTGCCTCAGGCCACCAGAGCTGGGCATTGTTGAGGAGTCAGGAAGAGGAGACTGGTCCCTGCCCTCAGGAAGTCTAAGCGCTGAGCTTAGATAAAAATTCTGTTTACAGCAGTGAAATCTGCGAGGCACCAAATAATGGAGCAATATGAAAGGCAGATGGATGTAAATACACAAAAGGAAGGGAGGGAACTCCACGTGGGGAGATTTGGATGAGGAAGGCATGGGGCTGGGGTGAGGTGAGCCAGAAGACAGCAGGAGGGAGACCAGGCACTGGGTGGGGTGTCTGTGCTGTGGGGGTTCCGCTATGCAGATGAGGATGTCTCCTGGGCTGTGGTAGGCAGTGGAAATGATGGGAGGTCCTTGAGCTGAGTAATAAGAATACAGCTTGCAGGAAATGTGCCCAGGGCACAGTGTTACATGGGAGAGGGAAAACTTGGAAGCATCCGAAAGTATGGCTGTCAGATAAAATATAGGATGCCAGTTACATTTGAATTTCAGATAGACAAAAGATACATTTTTAGTATAAGTGTGTACTTATAGTAAAAAAGTATTTCTTGTTGATCTGAAGCTTAAATGTAACTGGCATCCTGTGTTTTTATTTGCTAAGTCTGGCAACCCTATCTAGGAAGCGTCAGACCTCCTCCTGGAACTTCATTTCACCCTCTCTGCTCCACTCCTCCTCATTCTTCTCCAACCTCCCATCCTCCATCAGCTCCTCCTTCCCGGCCAGACCCACGCCTAAGTCACGAGGACTGAAGAGTCCAGTCCCCACAGAGCCAGACATGGAACCAAAGCTGGGTCTGCCAGAAACTCAGTATCTCCAGGCCAACTTGATTCTGGGGCCGTGAGGAGAGAGCAGGAGGCTGTGTTCCCAAGGAACCCAGGTCACAGTTGGGGGGTGGTGGAGGGGAGAGGGGACAGGAGTGGAGCAGCATCAGGAAGCACATGTTAAGGAGTTTCCAGTGTGGAGTCCAACTTTCTGGAATCATGAAGGGCTTGAGGATTCAGAGCACGTTCCCCAGAGTAGTCAAGATCTTTGCACCATCTTCCCTTCCCCTCTGGAGCTGCCACAGGAAACTTGTGGTCTTTCAATGGCATGGAGTTGCCCCAGAAGCTCATTTCTTTCTCGGGGTGGAAAAACAAAGCAAAAGCAATAGACAGGTTTGTGGCCCTCCGCTCTTTGGTATTTCTCTGTATGAATTACAATTATGTGTGTAAAAACAGCAAGCTGGAAATCAGTTGCATCTGCTCCTTAAGTAAGTCCCAAATGCTACATCAATGAGAAGAGCACTGCTGAGAGCCCAGGAAGCTCTGGGCGCCTCTGCTGGAACAAGTTTAGTCTCCAGCCGTAGCCGGGCTTGGCTCATTTGCAATGTCACAGCTGTGGGTGCAGCCCGGCTTTCCGAAAGCACTTCCTAGCAGTCTGCTCCAGGCACTACCCTCTTTAAGCTGTTAGCCCCCTTAAATTCGCCAAGACTACAGTTTTTTTCCCCCTGCTTTTTAAAGGAACATTCTCCATATATCTCTAATCTAGCTCTCCCCTCTTGAACAAACTTTGATGTCAGACATACCAGCCCTGAACAAAGGACAGACTCCCAAGATGCTGGTCGAGCCTAGCTGTTCCTGGTTAAGCCACTTGGGTTCTCTCTCTCACACCAGGCAGCTGAACTTTCTGCCACTATCTCAGAAGCCTTTAAAGTGAGAACTAGGCTGGGTGCAGTGGCTTATGCCTGTAATCCCAGCACTTTGGGAGGCTGAGGCGGGCGGATCACTTGAGGTCAGGAGTTCGAGACCAGCCTGGTCAACATGGTGAAATCCGGTCTCTACTAAAAATTGAAAAATTAGCTGGGTGTGGTTTCAGGTGCCTGTATTCCCAGCTACTCGGGAGGTGGAGGCAGAAGAATCTCTTAAACCGAGGAGGCGGAGGCTACAGTGCACTCCAGCCTGGTGACAGAGCGAGACTCTGTCTCAAAAACAAATAACTAACTAAATAAATAAAAATAAAGTGAGACCTAACCTCAGCATTCCCTCATGGACAATGAGCCTCTCTCTCTTCCTCTGTGAAAAGGGGATTTTAACCATTGCCCCAGGGCTGCTGTGACGGAGTTTACCCAGGGCAGACCCTCAGGAAGCACTAGGTCCCCTTTGTTCTTAAAGTGCTATTTTTGCTGTAAAAGTGGCCCTATGTTAAAGTGAACTCCTCAAAGGCTGCTTTCACTCTTCATAAGCATACATGTACATTTATAAGCAGAATCTTCCAGAGACCTTCATCAGGACATGTCCAGCACAAACCGTTCCTATGTTGGAAGGAGGGCTGGGGGGACACCATGGGGAGATTCTACCTGTGGGCCTTCTCACAGGGGCTGGGAGCCGAAACTTTCTGAGGGTAGGAAGAGAGCAGGAGAGGTAGCTCTGGAAGAAGAAAGACAGTCCTGGAACCATGAACATGGGAGACAGTGCCAAAGGGGCCTCCAGTCAGGCAGGCCCGAGGTACCACGGACAATGAACTGAGAAGACGGCTTCTACTTCACTCAGGCATGGCTGTGTCTCTCATACCTAATGGCCGTTTGGGGACCAGCACGCAACGGGCACGTTGATGGGAAGGCCACGGTGTCTTGCCAAGCTTTCACATAGTTTGCAGGATCTAAGTCCTTTTTGCAGGAGAAGAGGCCTCTAACGTCAAATAAATTCAAGGAAATACTAGATTAAACAAAGCTATAAAGGTTTATTTACTAAACTGGGGGCGGGAGGGGACGTATTTGCTGGTGTGCTGGACTGGCCCACTGCGCCTGGCTCTAAGCCTCCTGACCACACAAGCCCTTTCTCAGGAGCACTTGTGAGAGCCAGCTTGGGAAATGCTGATGTAAAGTGTTGTCTGTATAAGGAGATGGATTCAAAGTTCCCCGAAGGTGATTTCTGACCTCCTTTTGGGAACATGATCCGTGCCCATCTGGGACCTGCGTAGTCGGGCCTGGGAGCCGTCAGGTTCCGCATCTGGGCACAGGAGTCCACGCGTGGGAAGCGCTCTGCACGGAGGGCTCTGGCCTGACTTGCACTGACGGTCTTGTGACTTGTCACGGAGCTCTTGAGGGGATCACGGGGGACCTACAGCTGGTGCGTCTTTAGTCCACGGCACGGGGCCTGGAGAAGAGAGGTGCTGATGGCGCCCGGGCGAGGTGGCGCCCAGGCCCCCTGGAGCCTGGCGGGGAGGGCAGGGCCAGGAGTAGGGGCGGAGGGACCGCGAAGGCTCAGCCTCTGGGCCTCCCCCGACGGCCGGGCGCCCGCGCTGGCTAGGGGGGGCGGCCGGGCCGGCGGTGGAGAAGTTTCTCGGCGGCGCCTCCCTCCCGGCCCCTCGCACTCGTCTCTCTCCCCAGGCCGGCACCCCGTGCCCTCGCGCTGCCAGGCCCCCTCCTGTCAGGGAGGACAGTGTCCAATAAACTCCTCCACCCGCATGTGTGTCCGCCCTCTCCCGCCGAGGCGAGGGCTGAGGTGCCGGGGCCGGCCGGGGTGGGGGGCGGGCGCCTCTCTCAGCCCCGCCCGGCCGCGAGCCTCACCTGGGGGGCGGGCGACCGGCGAGTGGCGCGGCGGGAGCCGAGGCGCCGGTGCGCGAGCCGGGACCCTGCCAGCGCCCGCCCCGGGTGGGGCCTCGCTCGCGCGCGCGGGCTGGGTGGGGGCGGGCGCCGGGGCGGGGCAGGGGGGGCGGGGCCCGAGGGGAGGAGCCTCCCCCGCCCCGCCCCCGTCCCCCTCCCCTCCCCGCCGGCAGCGCCCCGGGCGGCCCCGTGGAAACCCAGGCCCTCGTCCCTCGTGTCTCGCCAGGCTTCGTGAGCTTCGACAACCCAGCCAGCGCGCAGACCGCCATCCAGGCCATGAACGGCTTCCAGATCGGCATGAAGAGGCTCAAGGTGCAGCTGAAGCGGCCCAAAGACGCCAATCGCCCGTACTGAGCGCCGGCGGGAGCGTCCCCCGGGGGAGACCAGGACTCGCACAGGTAACCGGGGGCGGCCGGGGCGCGGGGATGGGGGGTTGGGAGGGAACCAGACGGACCCGCCGCCTCCTCTGGCCTCCATGGGCCGGACCCTCACTGGTGCCTTGGACCCGCTGCGCCCGGCTCAGCCTGCTCCTCGCCCTGCGCCTCCTGCCAGGCGCAGAGCTGCAGTCACCCCGGCAGAAACGGGCCTGGCCATCTCCCTGGGGCAGGGCCAGCAGGGGCAGGAGTGAGGGAGCTGCTCCGGGAGGATGAGGTGAGCCCTGGGCCAGCGCCTCGGGTCTGCACTGGCAGTCCTGTTGGCCAGAGGACCCTGGGGTGAACAAGTGGCAAGCTCAGGCCAAGAGAGGTTGGGGGCAGAAAAGGTTCTACCCAGGAGAGCTGCAGCCGCCCATGGGGTCTGCTCCCAGACCCTCTGGCTCTCCCCTTCCCAGTTCTCCCAGGAGGGCTGGCAGTCTTTAGACTCTTGACCTCTGCACCCCTTCCTTTCCCCATAGCTCAGTGAAGAGAGGAAGGACTAGATCTTTCAAAAGGAACTTTGAAAACTGAGGAGGGTGATGGTACAACACTGAGATCCCGGGCCCTGCCTGCCCCACATGGGTTATGATGAGCGGTAGTTGTTACCTTTTCTGGTGGACTGGGTCGTGCTTAGGAGCTGGAGACACAGTCAGCCGTGCCTCCTCCAGGTCAAAGTGCTTTCTGCGGAAACAATGCGGGGAGATACCCCAGGCCATCAAAAGTCAACCTTCAGTCTGGTTTCCTCCAGTGCTGTGGCTCCTGCAGCCTCGGCTTCTTCACAGAACAGAGGTTAAGGTTCCCTTTGGGCCCTTCCAGCTCAGCACCCTGCTGCCCACTGACCGCCCCCTCCCCGCGCACGATCCTCCATTTGTTCAGTAGGATTGTGTGCCAGCTACTGTGTTAGGTACTTGGGGTTCAGCAGTGAGCAAGATTGAGCAGCCAGAGACAGACAATAAACAATGGCATGTGATCAAAGAATATGATTTAGTGTGTCAGGATTGTTGGCTACAGTCATACCCCATGGTCAGTGTATACCTCATTGAGGAAGTGCATTGGAGCACAGAAAGTGAGGGGAGCAGCCATGCCTTTCCTCTGAGGGAAGAGTCAAGGTGGAGGCTGCAAGGTGGGGCTGCAGAGTGGGGTAGGTAGCAGGAGGCCAGGTTTCTGGAGAGTGAGGCGGGCCACCTGGTGTGTGGCCTTGGTTTCTTCTCTGAAATGGGAGATGATAGAGGGAGCGTTGGAGAGTTCCAAACAGAAGAGTGATAGGTAACTTGCATTTCAATGGGGTCACGCTGGCTGCTGTGTTGATAATAGCTCGCAGGAGCCAAAGCCTAGGTCTACTGCACTGACCACTCAGTCCAGGGCCACAGCAGTTGATGAGATGTGAAGGAATTCATTTCTACACGTATTTTGAAAGAGGAGCCAAGGATGAGTCCCAGGCTTTTGGCTCAAGTCACTGGAAAAACAGAGGGTTTGGGAGAAA
Source organism: Alouatta palliata (assembly GCA_004027835.1). Taxonomy (NCBI): domain Eukaryota; kingdom Metazoa; phylum Chordata; class Mammalia; order Primates; family Atelidae; genus Alouatta; species Alouatta palliata. Next base: position 82,782 of record PVKV010006617.1, read on the forward strand.
GATCAGGCACATGAAAATTCCATGTTTAAGTTGAGTTTCAGAGTCCAGAATTTGAGGGGGAGGTCTCCAGCTTTTTCAGTCTCCCCGAAAATCTTCCACCCAGTGCTGGGGTACAGAAGGGGGCCTTCTCTCTGGAGAAGTGCTTGTGCCTCCACTCTCTGCAAGCCGGGAAAAGCAAAACCAGCCTTTCTTGCCTCCTGGTTTCCCATCCTTGCCCATTTCTGGCTGTGTCCAGATGCAAACACACATGTTTTTCAGAGTCCAGGCACTGGGCTCAGTGCTAGGGATGCAAGGATGAATGAGTCACCATCCCTGCCCCCAAGGAGCTTCTGGCTCCGTGCACACACAGACACCAGGAGGCAGCCTGCAGATGGGGACATTTCCATAGGAATGGAGGGATGGATTTCTGAAACAGCTTTTTCTATATATAGAACACTTTTTCTTAAATCAGCATAGCTCTGCCATTAAGGTGTGACCTGGGTTAGGGTGCTTGTCTTGGGCTTCTGTTTTCTCATTAATAAAACTAAGATGTTAGAGTCAACTAGAGGATCTGGGGGGTAGCAGGATATGCGTCAGGCAGGGTCATGCCCCAAGATTCCAAGGGCCTCTCTGCCTCAAACTAGCTTGTCTTAGCCTCCTTGACTCAAGCTAGGGTAAAACCTCTAGGTTAGAGGAATTCCCAGATGAAGGGGTGAGAAGGCAGGTTGTTTAGGATCTAAGGTCAGAAGTGCCCACAGGGTTGAACCAGTTGCAATTCAGAGTTGGGGTGGGGGCTTGGGAAGAGTGGTTTAAAACACAGTGGTGTCTTCCAGCAAGGCATGCAAAGAGCAGAAAAAGGAGGACCCTAGACCTTCACACAGTGCTTACCATGCACCAAGCACTGCTCTGAGAGGTAACAACCAGGAGATGTAACTACATAGCTATTAGTATTTCCATTCCACAGATGGGGCACAGAGAGATTAAGTAGCCTGCCCATCAGCTGGTGAGTCACAGAGCCAAGCTTTGAAGCCAGGAGCCTACTCCCCTTCAAGTGAAGAGAATGAGAAGCCACATCCTACCCTCACCCCAACATATCACCCCAGAGTATCCTGAATATCCTGAGGGAGCATCAGGGTACTCTGGGCTGAGCATTTTCTGGGGTCAGCCATCTAATCACCTCCTTTCTACTAAGCAGCCCTTTAAAAAACTATGATATGACCTAACCCCTACAGTAAAGTGGACCTTTAATTTTCTTTGAGACAGCATTTTAACAAACAGTGCTGTCAGGCATCCCAGCCCAAGACTATTGGGAGCTCCATTAGAAGGAGGGGGCTAGGAAGAGATAGAGAGCTTCTCAAGGCAGCTTTGGGGACTGCAGTGAGAAGTGGCTGCTCCTGGACTGCCAGCGAGGGAGGAAAAGGCACAAAAAAGCAGCTAAACACTGCCTGGTATCACAGGCCAGTAAAGGATATTCATCTGTGCTGAGGCCTGAGCTGCAGCCCCAGGTGCTCAGAATGGGAGGCAGCCTGAGCAGGGGCTGAGGGACCAGCCGTCGCTGGGAACAAAGGAGGAGGTAGGGAGGATGTCAAGGGTAGGGCGGCTGCCTGGGTGGTGCAGGTTTTCCAAGGCCAGGTCAGAAGGGAGTGGGGCAGACCTGTGGGAGGGAGAGGGCCCAGGCAGGGCAGCTGTGGGGAGCGCAGTTGGGGTTTGGTTCCATGAAGTGAGGTCCTGGGTGGGTGGGATCAGGATTGGAGTCAGGGTCTCTCCGTGCTGGCTGGTTTTCTGCTCCCCACTGCCCTATCCCTCTGGCAGCTTGGGTTTGTTGTCTTGTGCTAAGATGGGAGTTTCTCTAAGCAATCTTTGCCAGGAAACTAAAAGGAAGGAAGCAAAGGCAGGAAGAGTAGGCAAAAACATGCAGGTGGCCAGGTCCACAGCCAGCAGGCAGAACACACCCAGCCTGGCCCCGCCCAGCTCAGAGGTTGGGCTCTGAGCCCCTTGTTCTGCCACCACTTACCAGGCAAACGGCCCCAGCAGCAGGCCAGTTCAGAATCCTAGCACTGCAGTTCTGTGGCTGGAGAGTGCGCCAAGCATCTTGTCCTGAATCCAGTGAGTCCTGTGACTTTGGCTTTGAGGATGCTTTTGGAAAGTGTTGGGTCCAGGCTTTGCAGGCACAAGTGCTTTGGGTCTGACCTGTACAGGGCTGGGCTGTGGCTTCAGACCTGGCCCTTCCTTGCTTGAGTCCAGCTGATTTTAGGGCCTGAGATCTGAATTGGTTCAACCTGGCCATAATTTCCTCACTCAGCGCGGTAAGTTGGGCTTCACCATGCTGCTCAGTGATCCCATTGCCACATCTAGGGCTGAGCTCTGTGAGCCTCCACTCCGAGAATGGCCGGGAAGGGGTCACACTGCAGGCAGAAGAACAGCTCCTCCCTAATGAAGAGCGTAGCCAGCTGTGCCCCGTGGAGTCCTGGGGCCTCCTCAGGGACTGAGTGTGAGGGTGTGTTGCGTGTCTAGGGCCTCACATGTGTGAGAGATGAGGGTGTGTGTAGGGATGTTCCCTAGATTGAGCTTTGGGGACAGGGGCTGTGTGCTATTCAGGTTTGTGTTACAGTACCCAGGACAGTGTCTGGCCCTGACAGGCAGCGGCACTCTCAAGCTAGGAGAGGAGCAGGCAGAGTGGGAAGGCGTGAATCCCCATGAGGGGCTCAGGGCTGGAGTGGAGGGGAGAGAGGAGAGTCCCCAGGAGTCCCTGAGTTGCAGTTGCCACAGCCCCCATCTGATGGCAATACCATCCTTAGGTGCTTAGGCCTCTTCTCCCATGCCAAGGGGACCTGCCCATTGGCTATCCTGGGTGGGACTAAGGGCTCCTTGGGAGGAGTTGGAAGTGGCATTTCATGACTTGGTGGGCATGAGACGGGCCCTGATCTGAGGGAGGGAGATCTAATGTTGGAAGAACAAAGAACCCAGCTGTGGTGGGCAGGCAGGCTGGGGTCTGCACAGGAGGAGTCTGGGGTGCTTCCGTGAAGGCTGAGCTGGAGGCTGGGCTTGGGCTCAGCTCCTTGGCCCCTCATCCACAGTGACATTTTAAGATCCCAGGCCTCCCTTCCTCCCTCCTTGAAGGAAAGCAGAAAGCTGAGAGGGGGAGTCCACTGCATGTAGAAGCCTGTGGACTGGAAAACCTGCAGATCAACCGGGCGCACAGCCTTTGCCCAGGCCTGAGTGCCACAGGGGAGCAGGGCCTTCGGCGCAAGCTCAAGATCACCATGAGGAAGGGTGGAGCTAGGGACCGCTGATCCCAGGTGCGGCAGAGGACTATGAAGGGGTGAAGGGTGAGGGGTGGAGAAGACAACTGGAAGCTGAATCATCTGTTGATTCCTGATAGGGAAGAGAACCTCATTCTCAAGCACTTAGGGCTCCATCAGGAAAGAAAGCTGAAGGTTGGGGTTTTGCGGTAGGCCAGGCTGGAAAGCTATTCATGGAGGGGTGTGGGGTGAGAGGGTGGGAAAGGAGGGTGGGGTGGTAAGCAAGGGAGATCAGCAGAGCATGGGTGGGAGCAGCAGAGGCTGGAGGCACTCACCTCTGTGCCCCCTGCAGGGCATCCTCCAGCCTTCCATGTGGCCCTTGGATGGGTCAGAGCTGTAGAACCTTCGAAGGGCTTTGTGTGCCCAGATGCAGCCTCAGTTTGGCTACCCAAGCCACTTGGGAGCAAGGCAAAGAGTGTGAGGAAAGAAAGGGCGTAAGGCGATTGCAAGATGAACTCAGTAGTGCCAAGGCGTGTTTCTAAAATTCCAACAACATCAATGAAATTTACCCTAAATCTCAAAATGAAGGTTCTGGGGAAAGTAACCTGAGGTGGGGCTGAAGCAGGGGAGGACCATGACCTCCATGGTGGGTGCCCTTGCAGCCTTCTCTAGGATAGGGGCCAGGGTGAGTCCACAGGGTGGGAGGGCTGAGCTGCTGCCAGCCTGGGCGGTACTACAGCAGCAAAGCCTTTTGTAGATGGACCCTGTGAACACAGCAGTCACCGCAGCAAGCCTCTGACCTACCCAGCTGACCAGGGCCACCCTGACAGACATCCCCTGCAGGCCCACAGGCTGCAATCACAGAAAGCTGAGTGGGGGTGGGGGGAGCACCACCCCTAGGGGAGAGAGAGAATCAGGAGTGATGAAAACCAGAGCGCTTGCTCCCCAAGATCGCTTGCCGGCCAAGGTGGTTTGAAGGGCTGTTTTATTTTTTTCTGGCCGCCTTGCCAAACCGCCCATGCCCCTCTCCCCACCGCATGATGGATGCCCTTAGTGGCCCTGTGTGAGGTTCTGCTTCTGTTCACAGTGTTATCATGTGTCTGCATAAACAACCGTGTGTGTATGTGTGCGTGTGTGTGTGTGTGTGCGTGTGTGTGTGTGTTGATGTGCCCATGTTTGTCTGCTGGCTTCCTCCATCCTTTGAGTTCTTTTCAGTTCTCTTATAATTTGACTGCTGTTCTCTCATCTGAGCTTCTAGGTTGATGCTGTGGTCTGGTGCTGTATAAATATATTTTCTTTTTAATTTTGTTTTAACTTCTTCCTTGCCCTCCTTCACCCGAATCCCAACCTTCCTTGCCCTACCACACTCCCCACCCTACCTGCCCTGCCCCACCTCTTCCTTCCCCCACCCACACTCTCTTGTCCTCTCTCTCTCTCTCTCTCTCTCTCTACATATATAAATATATATATAAATCTTTTCTTCTTTTGTCATTCAATCAAATTCCAACAACCCAACCAGGGCCAGTCAAATCCACCACAGTCTCGCGCTGAGCTAGGAATAAAGTTCACGTAATCACATGAGAGTGGAGAAAAGTCCCCCATCCGTAAGTTCAAATCAACTCAAAGTTCACAGTGTGACATGATGGCGTCATGTAACAAGGCTAAGAATCGGTTGCATGACAATTGCCGTCAAGTTTCGTGGAGGTGCTGTGATTGGAGCGTTTTTCTTGGATGTTGTATCAGTTGATGATTGGCCAGTCATGATCACACGTGCATTTTCTTGACTTTTGTGCTGCCACGATCTTTTTTGCTGTGCTCATTTTCGTTTCGTTCTTGGTGCTTGCAGTGGTTTTACTTTCTGTTGTTTGGTTTTTCTTGTTCAGCGTTTTTTTATGCTTCTCTAGATATCACATAGAGAAAAAAACAAAACAAAAGAATAAAAAATAGTCAAAATAAAGATGAATTCCTGAATTATCAAACATGGGATCATTTACCTGTGCAAACCATTATTTTTTTTCTTAAAAATAAGGAAAACATCTTAAAAATATCTATGCGTGGTTGATTTACTTGCACTTGAAAATATTGTGATTTTATTTTTTTCTAGAAATTTGGGGGCCTTTTTCAATTGACACTTTCCTAGGTCTGGTCTTTTTCCAGTTAGGCTATTTTCAATCTCACTTCAAAGGGAAAAATACAAAAACAAAAAAAAACAAAAACAAAATATCTGCAGTAACAGAATGATAAAAAAAAAAATTCTAAACCAAAAAACTAGAGTACAAAGCCAGAGGCCTCTGCGAGAGAGCCCGGTAACAATTGTAAGGTTTGTATTATAGCCACTTCTGCTAAATTAAATGTGGGGATGGGAGGCTGGGGACTGGGGGCTTGGGAGGGTTTTTTTGGTTGGTTTGGAAGAAACAGTACTAACAAAAGCAAAATGCACCTTTTTGTTTACAACTGAAAAAGGGTCCTTGACAAGTGTTTTTTAATTTTATTATTATTTTATTTGGTGTTGTAATTGTTTAGACTGCTGTGTACGGTTTGCTGTTTGTTGAATCAACAGTGTGAAAAACCTGCCAGCATGGATTGATATACGCATGACGTTGTCCCCTCAAGTGGGGGCTTTGCAGTTCTAACTTTCTTGATGTAACCAGTCACCCCCATGTATAAGTGGAAGCTGCTTGCTAGAATGGAGATGAGTCTCATTTGTTAATTCACAATGATTAAGCATTCGCCTTCTGATTCTAGTCAGATCATGATTTTTTTTAAAGCCAAAAACACCAAAAAGCCACCATTCAAAACAAAATCAAGCACTGTCTGAGTTAATCTGTTTAAGTTTCATAATTAAATCTCTCCTGACCTTTTTTAGATTTTCCCATCCACTCCCTTGAAGTTCTGAATTTCCTCTAAATTCCCTGGCATGTATGAGAAAAGTATTATGTGTGTGTATGTGTGTATATATGCATATACATACACACATATCCATGTATATCCACATACGTGCAGGTGAATATATTCTACACATATATCCAGATATACATATATATACACAGCCTCGCAAATAGTTACTGACCCCGGGAAAGAAGTGGTTGGCTGGAAGCTGGGCGAGGATTCTACAAAATTTGAGTCACAGATGTGTCTTCCTTCTTTTCCTCGAGCCGGGAGGAGTGGGCTGGGCGACTAGATTTTTCCTATCTTGTTTGCTAGGCTTCTGTATACATATTGTATCTGGGCTAGATCCCTCAGAGACAAGTTTAATTATGAATTTATATCCCACAGTCCCAAATTCTCCCCTTAGATCTAGCTACCCCCAATCCAGAATGCTAAAGTAACCCAAATCAAGAACCTTCTTCCAACAATGAAACCTCAGCTACAACCATCACCACTAGACCTCCCAATGGTTTCTACTCTGAATAGAAGAGTATATTTCTTTTTAATGTATCATGATCATGACTAATTCTCATACTGGTCTCTCTTCCTTCCCTCCCACCATCCCCTAGAGCTCCCATCCTAGCCCCTGAGGCAGGTTCCTATTGGTGTTTGGATGCTTTTTGTGTTTTCCCTCTTGGCTTAATCAGCCCTGATTTTCTTCATTTTAGGGCAGGATGCTGAACGGGCTACATTAAAAAACAAACCTCTCTCTATATATATTTATAAATGAGAACTGTTGGATGACACCTTTGACATATCAGCCAATATCAATCAAGCTGAAGACTCCAGACACTGTCTGTGTGACTGTAACATTTCTTCAAGGAAAGTATAGCGTCTACGGAGTTCAGAGGGCACGTGTTTGGGGGAAAAATATATATGACATAAAGAAGAAGATGAAGAAAAATGAGAAAAAAAATCACGAAAAAGGCAACTTTAAAACAAAATATCACGAGACCAGACTGGGAGGCTGAAGGCTGGGAACTGGGAGTAGACGCTGCTTACCGATCCCGGGGCTTTTCTAGCCCACGGGTGCCTGAGGCAGGCTGGGGCAAGCGGTGCGTGGGGCCTGGTCCCCAGGGGGCGGCTGGGAGGCCGCCACTGAGCATCTCTATCTGTCATTCCTTTAGCTATTTAGGGACCAAAGGACCAAACTTTTTATTGCAGATGTGTAGCTCTATGTCAAATAGAGGGGGAATGGAGGACCCCCTCCTTCCTGCCTCATGGCTGTTCTTGAAACAGCTTAGAGCGATTCTATGAAAAATGTAATAAAAAATTAAAAGAAAAAAACATAAAAACAAAAAAAAAACAAAAAAAAAGGAAAAATAATGCTTCAGTGCTTTTAAAACAGCAAGATAATAGTTCTTTGATACTTTGAGAGGCGCTTTGATGACCCTCATCCAAGTCTATGACACTTTCCTATGGTTTTCTGTATTCTATGTCTGGATGGAGCTGTTAAGATGAACAAATTGGTGGATACTGGGGAAAGCAACACAAATCTTAAAACTCGTAAACCGTGAAGTGTGAGAAAACAAGGAGGGGAACAAACGGGACTTACCAGGCAAGGTCATTGTTGTGAAAAGTCTGTAAATGCTTCTAACTCTTCCCCCTCTTAAAATCATAATAGTTGTACAGAATTTTAAAAAGGAAAAGTTTAAAATACCTATATAATAGAAGAAAAATTAGAGGAAAGCAAAAAATAAAAAAATAAAAATAAAAAAGGAAAAAAAAAAAACTATAGAAGTTAGCGTTACTGCTAAAATCCCAGATGTTGTAGGACTGTACTTTTGTAGAGTTTAGACTGAGCATCAATCCCTTCTCCCCGCGAGTGCTGTCGGACGCCGTTGTCCCCGAGGGCCAGGCCGAAGTCGCCCCAGACCTGCGGGCGCCTGGCTGCCCGTCGCCGGTGGAGGCCGCACCATCGGCCGGGACTGGTCGCGTCGCCTGGGACGCCGCCGCCGCCGCCGCCGTCCTCGCCTCTCGCTTCCCTCCGGGAGCTGCGCGCGCTTCACTCACCTTCCGCTTCACTCGCCTTCCACGCTTGCTCCAGAGACTTTCCGGGCAAGGGAGAACTGGGAACTTTCATCTTAAAACAACTAGACAACACACACACACACAAAACCTTAAAAAAGAGAGAGAAAAATAAACAATCTTTGAAGAATTTCTGAAACTGTTTACAAGGAATTTTGAAAAACAGGGATGTTTAAATGATGCCGGCTCTGTTTTTCTGTAAATAAATTTGCATATTTTGTAGGACTTTTAATTGTAATGATAGAGAAAAAAACAAGGAAAATATTTAATGAAAGCACGATATTTATCTTTGGTAAATGACTTTAGAGCAGTTAAAGACATTGCTTAAAAAAACTCAGAATCAGAAAAAACACTGAATTATTTAAGAACACATATATTTTAAAGTATAACATATTTATTATAATTTATTTGCACCCTTGGGAAGATTGCTTTGGCATTCTGCCTCGATTCCTTCTCATTGCTCATCTGGAGGCCCGTGGGGGTTCTCAGACCTACCATTTTTTCCGTTTAGAAGAACAAATTTCCAGTTCCTCGAGGGCCTCCTGCCTTTCCTTTCTTTCTGTCAATTTTGTTGTTGTTTTTCATTTTCTTTTTTTCTCTTGACTCCTCCTTTTAGGATGTCCAGATGTGAAAAAAAAAGAAAAAAAAAAGAAAACAGCTGCAGTTCAGTATAACTGCTCTTTTCACACCCAACTCCCTAAAACTCCTTGTAACCTTCTGTAACTATTGGATGACGCTTTCTCCAGCTTAGCCCTAAATAAAGCACAGTTTAAAAAAAAAGGTTTATTCACTGGTCTGTGCCTCTTAGACTCTGGCCAGCTGTGCCTCACAGCCCCAAGGCTTGCCCGCTGGAAGTAGCTTTGGTCCTCTTTATGGAATCTGTCTGCTACACAGGTACTCGTTCTGAGTCTCAGCATGTGAGGCTCTTTCTGGGAGGTGATGGGAACAGTAAAATGAGGCCTGCTCCACTCTGGGAAGAATCTCTCTGGACTGGTGTGCGTCTGAAAGTCCCCGTTGCAAATCAGTTCTTCTGGGTCCCTGGCAGGGGTGGCCACAGTGCCCAAGCAGAACAGAAAGGAGGCCACCGAGGCCACCCGACCTGAAGGCCGAGCAAGGGTTGGTTGGGGGGAAGCCATGTGACACTTTGGGGAAGGAGGCAGTGGAGGGAAGAGGCCAAAGTGAAGAGGCCACAGTGAAGAAGGATGAGGATGCAACTCCAAATTTGCCAGCAAGCCCCTTGCTCTTGGCCCTGCACCCCCGGCTGCTTTGGCAGTTTGCAGGCATGGAGAAAACAGGATTCTGGGTGGTGCCCTCAGTCAGGGCCCTGGTGGGGGCAGGGGTGTACAAAGAAGAGAAAGGGCCTTCCCCTGGGGGTCTTCCTGGCATGCTGCCTGTCCTACACTTAGATACGAGCTGGAGAGAGGTGTCCAGACCCTGAATGCCAGGGTGGGAGGGAAGAGCGTTCCAAAGGAGGAGGGCCACCACGCAGGCTTTAGAGAGGCGAGCCGCGGCAGCTGCACACCAGCTGCATGCCTTCGCCCAGTCCTGGCCTGGGACAGACCTGCTTCTCAATCTTGGCTCTCCCACCTCCTTCCCTTCCCCTGCCCTCAGCCCTGCAGTCTGGTCTAGGAACGGGCAGGCTCTTTCCCAGGGCCTCCACGTCTCTCCACTGCTGAGACAGAAGGGCTGCCAGGTGAGAGGCAGGGAAGCTGCAAGGCTTCAGATGCCTGAAGGAGAGAAGACAAGCCCCGGAGACAAGGGTCCTTGACTGCCAGTCAGTCTGTGCCCTGCTGTGGGAGATAGGGAAAGGTCTTCCTTCCCTACCTTTCTCCTCTGAAGGAGGGTATGGAGAGCAGAGCTCAGCGCCCCAGCTACAGAGCAGTGCCTGGACCCCGTGCTCCGTCCAGTCCTCCCAGCTCTCTTCTTAGGGCCAGGGCCAACTCTGTGCTTCTGACACTAGCTTACGACGCGTTAGGCTGCAGAGACGCTCATGTGTCAGCCTCCAAGCCTTGACCTAAATGTGGACATGGTTCCAAGAGAGAGGAACTGATGAGACCCCTAAACTAACCCTGCTTCACTGCTCAACTGGGCTGCAAGTCCTAGTGATATCCTGCTCTGTCCATTCTAGGGAGCTGGACTTGGAAGAATTATCGTCAAGGGACTGGATGTCAGACTGGGTGTTATTCTGCCCTGAGAAGAATGGAGGATGTTTTCTAAGAAATTCTCTGGGGAGTGGGGAGGTGTCTTTAGGTTTTGAGCCTCAGGCTAGTCAACACAGTGATTTCTGTTGCACATTTGCCGCTGAAAGCCGGTGAATCTGCCAGAAGGGGACAGCCTCAACCCCCAGCACCCCCTCTGACTCTTTCAGACCCCAGGAAGCCTCCTGGAGACCCCCAAGCAACCTCCTCAGACCTCTCTTGTTTGTGTCCGCCTCCCCACTGCACACCCTTGTCTCTGGGACATAGCCCTCCCCTACCTCCACTGCAGGTGTTGTGGAGCTGGGAGCTGCCACCAGAGAGATGGGCTGTGAAGCAAGCCAGGCAATTTTGCCCTCTTCTGGGTGTGACTGAGAGGGGAACTAAAAACACAGGAGCCAGATGTGATCATGGGAGTTCTAGAAAAGAAACCTTCCATTTAAAAACCACGCATCAGGTGACTAACACACGCATAGCACACTTAAGAGAGAATACAATTTATTAACCTGTGGGGGAAACAGATTCCTTCAAAACTCACTGGAAACTCTTAGATCACTTTGCACAATTATGGAGAGCGCAGGGATCCCTGCAACTCATCCGTCACTCCCTGGTTAGGAACTCCTGACTTGCAGTGTTAGTTAAGAAAACCCAAGACAAGTTCTTGTTAATTTCTGCTTCTATTCTATGGCTTATATTCCTTTGCTGTTAGCCTATCTGCCATGTGTGGCTCCTTCATAGCTCCCCTATTTGTAAAAGACCTCTTGCTTATTATTAGAAACTTTTAATTTCAAGCGTAATAATCATGGGTAGAGACACTTGCATAAGGAATCCCTATGAACTCACTACCTAGCCTCAGCATACATCAACTCACATTTTGACAAAAATCCCAGGCATCACGTCATTTCATAAATGCCTCCATTTCCCCTTAATATTTTCCACGCTGTATTGATGTCTGCCAGCTGGCTCTGGCCTGTGGGGCAGCTGTAGCCTTGCCGTGGCAGCCCTTGGGGAACTTGGCCCTCATAGCCTCCCCAAGGCCTTATCCTGGGGTGGAACCGGCTCCTGGTGGAAGCCCCAGGTCCCTCTCCAGCACCTCCCCAGAGCAACTGCACCTGTTCCCAGCAGCACTTTCAAAGTCCTTCCATTCTTCCTTCACACCTGTGTAATCACAGCTTATCTCTCTTTTCTCTTTTCTTCTCTTCTGTCTATCCTCCTTCCTCTGTGATGCTACTATGAAAAAGTTATGTTTATTGAGACCTTTCATTTAATAGCTCCCCCCCCTCTGAATTTTTCTAAAGATCTGACCTTTTTCCTCTTCTGAGCAGGATTACACCCCATCCCTCACACTAAGCACTGGTGGAGAGAAACACAAGACATAGCAGAGCTTCCCCACTCATACAAGCACTGCCAGGGCCTCCGTCCTCCAGGACTGCCCATGCTGAACTGGGCAAAGCTGCAGATCCCATAGCGCAGGGGCTGCAGGGCTAGTGTTTGAATGACGGCTGGTAAAACACAGAGGAACATTCTCTACCTTGCTTGCCCACTTGGTAAAGTAGATAAGGGACATATGGCAGTGAGCTTAGGGGGCCCAGCTCAAAGTGACAGCGTCAGACTTGGCTGTGAATGCCATTTGACTATTTTTCAAGGTGGAATCCACCCCCAAATAAAAATTGTTAGCTACCATTGATGTACTACCTTCAACAGACTAGTTAGTTCTGGCAGTTGGATATTCAGTCAATATATTGGTTCATTCCTACATTAATGAGTGAATAAAGAAAAGAGGAATGAACAAATTACAGATAACTGAAGGCATGTCCCAAAGAGGCAGGTGTTCTGGAAATGCCCTTTAAGTAATGATAGCACGTGGAATAAGCATATAGTCAACACACCCTCCCATGCCCAGATGAATGCTTGAAGTATAAGATTTTTATTTCAACTTTCTAGTTTCCTGTCTCTACTGACCCTCCCTCTGTTTCTCTAAGCTGCCCTCCCTTCTCTCCTCAAGTCCTCTCTTTGGTTACACCCCAGTCTCTGGTCTCCAACACTCCCAGGTGCCCTGGGACTTGCTAGTGACAGGGTGGAAGCCTGGAGAGCCAGCACCAGCTCCCCGGACCCCTCTGTATCACCCTTTCTCTCTTCTCCTGCCAGTCTACCTGTCCACCTCTCCAGGGAACTCTGAGCATCTCCATCTCTGCTTCCACCCTTTGTGGAGCTCTAACCAGGACTTTCCCCGACTAGGAGAGGGGATGGAGGGATTAGGATATCACAGTGAACAAGGCGTGGGCTTTGACTTCAGACCAGGATTCAAATCCCAGTTCTCTCTAACACCATCTGTGTCACTTTGGAACCATTACTTAACCTCTCTGAGCCTTAACTTCCTTATCTCTAAAATGGGGATGATACCACCCCCAAGAGTGTTGAGGAGTGACCCAGAGACAGCCTCTTGCAGCTCCATTCCACCCCAGGGATGATCAGAGTGGCAAATTCCTTACAGCATAGAGACTCAGAATGAACGGCTCATGCTGCAATCCCGTGCTCCTTCGCTTTTCTTAATTCTATTCCATTGACAATTCACCTCCCAGCAGAAGCAAACTTGAACTTGACACAGGACCACTTTTTTTTTTTTTAATTTGGGCTTTTTTTGTGAAGTCCAGTCAGCCTGTGCCACTCCCAGAAAATTCCTGTCATGCTGAGGTGCACACACCTCTGCCTCTCTGCTCTTTTCCGGGGACCCCAGTTAGCTGACACTCCTGTACCCCTGCTGCTCTCTTCGCCCTGTCCTTTCCCAAGAGCATTCCCAACGCCACTGTGGCTGCTGCTGTCTACAGCCTTCCCTGTGGGCTCTCATGGCCTCAGGCTGCATACTAATTTGGTCTTTGCATTTTAAAACATTTTATCTATTTTCTTTGAATAGTTAATGTATTCAAATATATTTCAAAATTCAAAACACAGGAAAAAGGAAACAATGAAGTTCTTCCCACCCTTGAATCCAGTCACCCGTTTCTCTCCCTGGCAGCCGCCAGTGTTGCCAGTTCTTGTTCACCCTGCTCTTTAAGTGTGTGGGCATGGAGTGTATAGGTGGAAGGAACTCAGCTGTCATCCTTATTTTCAGTGAGGAGACCCAGAGCCAGGCAGTGATGTACCCAGATTCCTTGCAGCTGCCCCATGTGACTCCCAAGAGATGAGCCGAGGCCGTGGGATGCTTAGGACCCACTGACTGAGCAGAGGCATCAGGACCATCCAACCCACTCTCATCATTTGGGCATCACTCACTGAGGCACAGGTGTAACTGTCGTTTATGGGACACTGCTCTATGCTAGTCACTGCCTTAAGAACTGCCTAGTTATAATCTGATCTAATCCTCACAATAATTCTATGATGTAGATGTTATTACCCTAATTTTCCAGTTGCAAAATCAGGCTCAGAGAGGTGAAGTCCCTCACCTAAATTACCTAGACTCAGTGTTCCAGTCCAGGTGTGTCTGCACGGCTGTGCCCTTGTTCTCTACATCACATCTCCCTCAGTTAAAACGGCACAGCCGTTCCCCTCCAGCCCTTCTCTCATATCTCTTACACCTTTCTTTCTTCTGGTTTTCTTTCTCAACAATCCCAATTTTTTTTTTTTTTTTTTTTTTGAGATGGAGCCAGGCTGGAGTGCAGTGGCGCGATCTTAGCTCACTGCAACCTCTGCCTCCCGGGTCCTGGTTCAAGCAATTCTCCCAAGTAGCTGGGATTACAGGCACGAGCCACCATTAGTAGAGACGAGATTTTAGTAGAGATGGGATTTCACCATGTTGGCCAGTCTGGTCTTGAACTCCTGACCTCGTGATCCGCCCTCCTCTGCCTCCCAAAATGCTGGGATTATAGGCGTGATCCACCGTGCCCGGCCAACAATACTAATTTTACCTTGAAGAAATGGCAGCATCTATATCGATCTAGGTACAATCCTTTTCTTCCCTTCACTCCTTGATTATCTTCTCTCCTTGATAGAGCTGGAGTTCTTAAAGGTGAGTGAGTAACAACAGAGTCGACCCGTTAATTGGTGCATAAGTCCCCCTCCCTGGCAGCACTTGCTGGTTGTAGGGACAGACAGGAGCTTTTATTATTAACAAAGAGAAAATTAAATTGAAATAAATGTAATATGTATTAACATTTTATGGAGCCACCTGAAGTTCAAAAGCCTTTTGAGCTACGTCAGCCATCTCCCCCTGTACACGGAACTCCAGAGAAAACTTTAAGCAAATTCTTAAGATCAGTGCAAACTGAGGGTGCTCAACTGGGTTTGCATTGATCTTAAAAATTTGCTTATAAAAAATTTAAGCTTATGGACCAGGTGCAGTGGCTCACGCCTGTAATCCCAGCACATTGGGAGGCCGAGGCGGGTAGATCATGAGGTTAGGAGATCGAAACCATCCTGGCCAACATGGAGAACCCCTATCTCTACTAAAATACAAAAAATTAGCCGGGCTTGGTGGCATGCACCTGAGTCTCAGGTACTCAGGAGGCTGAGGCAGGGGAATTGCTTGAACCCAGGAGGTGGAGGTTGCAGTGAGCCGAGATTGCATCACTGTATTCTAGCTTGGTGACAGAGTGAGACTCCATCTCAGAAAAAAAAAAAAAAAAAAAAAATTAAGCTTATTAAAATAAAGCGGAAAATTTAGCCACGTGTGAAGACCCCATACTTCACTAATTGAGGCGTGATGATGCCTCTTGTCTTCAAGGTCTCCAGCATGATTCATTGTTGCCGTTGCCACTCTGTCCTTAGCTACTCCTGGGGCCCAGCTCAAGGGCCACGGGCATTGGGAGGGCAGGAAGTCCAGTGGGCCCAGGAGCTGTCGACCTTGTTTCCCTTCCATTCCCTGCTCTCCTCATGGGGACCAAGGAGGGGCTCAGAAGTAGGACAACTGTGGGTCATTTTCGCCCTGCATGGGCAGGATGTGGGCTTCTACTAGGGAGATCCAACACAGATGTCCCAAGCTTCTCACTGCACTCCAGTCCTGTGCAGGGTCTCAGATCCCATTGTTAGGCCTTTTTCTTTGGGTTAGACCTGGGCCTCATTAGTTCTGCTTTTAAAATGAAAACTACCTTGGCATGGGGAGTAATTTGTTCCCTAACCTGCTGAACCAATATTTATTGTGTACCTACTGAGCACAGCCCTGCAGTAAGGATTAGAGGTAAAGAGATGAAGACAGCATACACTAGGCACCTCCAGGCCCAATGTGAGGTATGTAATGGGTATTATCTCTAATCCTGTAATTCTGCAAGGTGCTATCACCCTGCCTTACAGATGAACAAACAGAGGCTTGGATAAGGTGGGTAACTTGCTCCAAACCACACTGCAAGAAACTAATGGAGCCAGGATTGAAAATCTGTTGCGCTAATTCCCCCATGAGGTTGCCTGACAAGCAAAAGACAACTAACTGCACACTAGCGTGATGGAACTGTGCTGGGGGCCCCAGGTGGGACACCTGGGAAAGTGGAGACACTTGGGCCAGGCTCTGTAGGGTGAGCTGGTGTTACATGGACTCCATGGGAGGGGTCATGGAGGAACAAAGGACCCCAGACCTTCTGAAGAACTGCAAGATGTGTTAGGTAGGCTGAGAATATGCTGGGGAAAAACACAAGGCCGTGTTTCAAAACAATCTACTTGCTGATCATCGAGACCCTGTCCTGGCTACTTCAGGGCCACCATTCCAGTTACTCTTCCCAATAATCCTGGGCCCTATTTTACAGATAAGCTTATATGCTGTATGAAAGTCACATGAACCCCAGAACTGGGATTTGAACCCAGGTCTGCCTGATGGCAGATGGCATGCATCTAATCTTCATATTACTTTGGAAGAAGCTACCTATTCAAGGCACATGCATAATGGCTCTTGCCTCAAAAGCCTCTTTGCTGACCATGTTTCCAAGCCTCAAACAGAAACACACAGACTGTTCACAGGATAGAAAAGTGGAGTCAGGCCTGTCCTGAAAAGGCTCAGACCTCTCTGGCCTCAGTTCCCTCCTCTGCAAAGTGAGCAGGCAGCCTGGGTTTCAGGGATTTGGCCCAACTTCAGTGCACCGGAAGCTCTCTGGCAAGTGCTGGGAAGGGCATCGGAGAACACAGAGGTCAGAGGACAGGCATGACTGTGAGTACCCTCATCCTTGCTCTGGGCGAGAGTCCCCTGGAATGAGGGAGCTTGGCAGGGAGTTTTACCCTCCACTGTATTCTGCTTTTGACTCCGGGCAGAAGACAGCTCCTGCCTTGCCCTGAGTGGTGAGTGACCTTAAGAATCTCTGGGCTCAAGGCATCCCCTTGGAGAGTATTTTGTGTCTTCAGCGTTGACTTCAATATCTGGCACGGAGTGGGTGCTCACCAGTGTTTGCTGAACGCATGAGAAGCGGTGGGCAGTGGAAGGAGGATGCCTCCCACAGGCCTGTTCTGAAGCACCCTGGGCCTGGCCAACTCTTGCAGGGCTCCTCCGTCCCATGTTGCCCCAACTCTGAACAGGAATCAGAAGAAAGCTTGGTGGTTCCAGTCTTCCCAGTTCTCTGAGAGCTCCTGGGATGACAAGCAAGGTCTCATGGGGCCCTTAAATATGGCGTATGGACACAGATTCTCATGCCATTCCAGACTTCTGACCACTCAAATTCTCCCTGTCCTTAAGTCCTAGTCCAGGGACGACCTGCTCCAGGGGGTCTACTGGAAACTGAGCACCTGTTTTCTGACTTTCTAGTGCCCTGAGAGGGAAGCACTTCCTGAACTCTTGTTACCGTGCTGTTGGGGGTTGCTCTGTATGTAGCTCCCGCCCTAGCTAACGGCCCTGAGGATCAGAAGTGAATGGCTCTGTTTCCAGTCTTTCTCCTAGCGGTGGACTGGCCAAAGAGAGTAGGCGACGCACACTAGAACACTGAGGCTTTAAATGCAATGTGCTGAAACACCAATGGGTGATAAAACCAGTGGCTAAAGAAAGGTAGATGAGGGCCGGGCGCGATGGCTCACGCCTGTAATCCCAGCACTTTGGGAGGCCGAGGCGGGTGGATCACGAGGTCGAGATCGAGACCATCCTGGTCAACGTGGTGAAACCCCGTCTCTACTAAAAATACAAAAATTAGCTGGGCGTGGTGGCACGTGCCTGTAGTCCCAGCTACTCGGGAGGCTGAGGCAGGAGAATTGCTTGAACCCAGGAGGCGGAGGTTGCGGTGAGCCGAGATCGCGCCACTGCACTCCAGCCTGGGTAACAAGAGCGAAACTCCATCTCAAAAAAAAAAAAAAAAAAAAAAGAAAGGTAGATGAGAAATAATATTTACATAGTCTCAAAGTATACCCCCACAAGATACTTATTACAAGGGGAAAGTTAGTAATTTTATTATCCAAGGAGGAACCTGGCAGGCACCGCCTTAACCAGGTGATCAAAGTTAGTGTCATCCGCAGTGCAGCACGTAACAGATAGCTGCACATGGACTCCCGGTCAGAGGTGCTGAGGAGGCTCACTGATTCTCGCTGAGAATGCATAACCTGAATCTAATCATAAGGAAACAAGACAAACCCAGAATGTTCTATCAAGTAGATGGCTCGCACTCATTTAAAGAAACAAGACAACTAAATGCAACTTGTGATCCTGGGCCAGAATTTTTCTTTTCCTTTTTTTTTTTTTTTTTTTTGTTTTTGGTTACAAAGGATATTAGTTCAACAACTGGTAAATTTTAAATAAGATCAGGTACTGTGTCAGCATTAATTTTTCCACTTTGATACCTGCACTGTGGTTATTTAAGAAGCTGTCCTTGATTTTAGGAAATATATGCTGAACTTTTTGGGAAAATAAGGGTATTAGGTCAGCAATTTACTCTGAAATGTTTCCAGAAAAAAGTAACAATAGTGTTTATATGTGAGAGAGTGTATGATAAGGCAAACAAGTTAAATCTTAACCCTTGGGGAATGTGAGTAAAGGGGATAAATGAATTCTTTGTATTATTTCTAAAACTTCTCTGTAAATCTGACTTCAAAATAAAATATATGAACAAAATGTGGCTGGTTTGAACATCAGCTGGGTCAGCCTGGGGAGAGCGGGCAGCCATGGGGACTGGGCATTGCAGAACCAAATCCCACCCGCTTCTTCCATCAGACAATGTGCTGGGTAACAGGAAAGGAGAAACCCCCAAACTATGGCCATGGGAAGCTTGTGCCTCAGCAGTCCCAGCAGCATGATCAGGCCACCACGGTTTCTCCTCCAGCCCGTTAAGAAATCACTAGCCATGGCTCAGAAACAAGTGGGGATGCCTTTCTCACCCCACTCCCAGGAGGAGCCTGACAGGCAAAACAAGAAAACAGTATCACTCGTTGTTCAGTTCTGAAGAAAGGGGCAGATCTGGAAATACTAGAGGTGGAGCATTCAGACTGGGGTGGGGAGTGGGAGGAGGAAGGGCAGTGAGCCACCCACAGGCACCCCTCATGGAGGCAGATGGCCATGTGGACCACAACTGAGGTCTCAACCCTGGAACAGCTCTCAGCTCTGCCTGCTGCTGACACTCCTCAAGGCTGAGATCTGGAGACCCAGGGTCATGGAGGCAGAGGTGTCTTGAGAAACGAGGACCTTGTATGGGGGATGAAGTTCTAGGCTGATGGGAGAAACAGAGGTAAATGACATTCTGAAACCAGGGTAAGTGTGGCAGCGGGGTGTGAGGTGGTGACATGAAGTGGGAGGCAGCAATGGTTGGGAGCTGGCAGGCCCAGCTCTCCAGCTCTGCCTGGCTCTCGCCTGGCTCTCGCCTGGCTCTCACAGAATCCCGAACTCTCCATGCTTCAGAGGGGCCTACTGCCCCCTGCCGGCCTTTAGATAAGTTACAGACACCTGATATGTATAAAGAGGTTTGCAGCTGTTTACCCAGCAGAGGTGCACGAGCATCCTTTCATCAGATCCCCACAGACACTATGCCAGGCAAGGCAGACAGGCATACATGTGCTGTCTATGTTTTCCAGACAGAGGCACTGACTGGCGAAGGGACTTGTGCAATGTCACACAGCTACAGAGCAAGAACGTAAACCTAAGCCTGTGATGGAGCACTAGGTAAACTTGCCAAGGATTGCCGTCTATGTAGGTCTCGTGGGCCTATGCAGGCATAAGCCTTGCTGCTCCTCCGAGTTTAAACACCAAGCCTGGCATTCAAGGCTGTCTGTGAGCTCACTACCTTGGAGTTCTTTTCTCTATGCCTCTGAACACAGTGCTCCTCTGCCTGGGAAAATTCTGATTGAAGACCCTGACCCAGAGGTTACTGTTCAGGGCTCTGTGACCACACTGACCTCAGGGAACTCTAAGTGCAGCTCAACTTGACCTTCTGCCTCACCGCACTGTCCTCTGCTGGAAGTCTGGAACTATGTTGCTAAACTTTGGCTAGCACATAGTGGACCGTCAGAAAATGCTTCAGAATTCATTCAAGACCAGTGATTCTGAATTTTTTTGGATCACAGATCCCTTTGAGAATCTGATGGAAGCTATGAATCTTCTGATCCAGGTGAGTGAAGTGAGGAGAGGGTGCTTTATGCAGAGCAGCTCTCTGCCCAGACTGATGCTCCTGGTGGGGCTTTGACACCATGCAGAGAGACAGTTTCTCCTTCTAATGGAGCCCCACTCCAACACCTGCCCCTGGACAGGACAGCGCAGAGGGCCACTAGGGTGCCCCATTTCTCTGCACAAAGGCTGTCCCTAAGCTCAGGTGGGAGATTGAGGGGATGCAACCCCTCAATGCCTGCTCCTCCCAGCTGGCTAAGAAGCACACAGAGAGGCAGGGAGAAGTTCTGCTTGTGATCACTGCTCCCAAGTCCTTTCTTACACTCATTGCTGCTCAATTGCTTTTTTTTCCCTCCCACACAGTAAATCTCCTTCTATTATTCTCCAACTTGATGTAGTAAGCTATGTCATTTTGAGAAGAAATACATAATGGTGTATTAGAAGAATCATGGATCTTCTCATTCATGCTTAGAAAAAAATTTATTACAATGTAAGAAAGTCTGAATAGCATGAATTTATTATAATGATTTAACACTTCTAGCACTTGAGTTAAAAATGCCCTCCCATAAATAACTGTCCCTGGAAAACATAGCAAATTTACACAGTTTACCATTTCCCAATGTTATATAAATCCAACAAGCTTAAATCACCTGCAGCTGAGAGGAGAACATGGGAAACCAGAGCTGTGAAGTTCATCCCATCCCAACTGGCAGCAGTAAGGAGAGAGAGTGGTGAGGAGAGAAGGCGGTGAGGAATGAGGGCGGTGAGGAGAGAGGGCGGTGAGGAGT
>PVKV010006618.1:0-103422 GCA_004027835.1 Alouatta palliata
GAGGGCCCTGTGAGTCTCCCCTCTGTGCCAAACCCAGCCCTGCAGCCACACGGCTGAGCAAGGGCAGGAAGCAGGGGCCAAGACTAAGCAGATAAAATAAGGGAAGGAGATGAGACTAGCAGGATTCCCAGTTTCTGGATTTCTGGTAGGCCCACATGAAAGACTCTGGCCACTAGAAACCAGTCCTGTTGGGCACACTTGTTACCTTCTCATAGTACTGAATGTTCTTGTCCGCCATCCCCATGAGTAGCTGCCGGAAGTCCTGTCTCTTGTTGTTCTGCCACCTCTCCATGTCACTGTGAATTGGATAGTCTCATTACATATTATTAATAAGAAAGTTGTGGCTTGGAGGAGTTAACGGTGTCACCAGGACACAATTAGTCAATAACAAAGCAATTTCATACCTAGGTCTTTCTCAAGAGAAAACATATTTGGCCTGGAGCAGTGGGTCATGCTTATAATCCCAGCACTTTGGGAGGCTACCCTGGTCAACATGACAAAAACTCATCTCTAAAAAAAATACAAAAATTAGCTGGGCGGAGTAGCGCAGGCTACTTGGGAGGCTGAGGGAGGAGAATCACTTGAACCTGGGAGATGGAGGTGGCCGTGAGCCGAGATCACACCATTGCACTCCACCCTGGGTGACAGAGGGAGACTCTGTCACATTAAAAAAAATAAAGAGAGAAAACATGTTCACTTTTTTTTTTTTGCCATGTTAGATTGCATACCTAAAATTAAATAATGCAAATTCAAAATTATCAAATTTACAGGAAAAAATTAATTAACAGAAAAGCATTTTACAATTAAATATTTCTTGCATAGATATTTCTTAAATGTTTGCTCCCTGACCTCATTGCAACATTAAAATAAGATATATAATCATATTCAATTAAGTTCAAACTTATGTGTGCAGTAATTTAATTTCTGAGTATTCCATGAGGCTTTGTAAAAGCATCCCTGTGTTACTGCACACATTCTGACACCAGAACATGTTTGAGAAGTATTGATTTAGAGATTGGTAGCAGAAGGTTTTTTGAATTTTCAGCACACACAAAGGTTAGAATGTGTCAGTGGGCATTATACTCTGAATAGCCATGTTAAGCACTAAACTATTTTAATGACAAGAAAGTACTCCCCGCTGTTGGCAGTAAAACTGTGTTACCATTAGCATATTTTACAGGTTGAGTCTATTTTGTGTTCTAACTTGAAGCAGCTTTATTTCCTGCCCCATTACAGGATAGTGCTTTTATAATATAAAATAAATGTCCCCAATTCAACTCATTTTAAGACATGGATTTATAATGCCATGAACTTGGGGCAAACCTTTAAAATGTTTTAAAGCATATTTTTTCTTAATTTTAAACTCATGGTTTTTACATTAAAAAATGCTTCATTAAACTTGCCAAATTTTATTGTAAAATACTTGAATAAGAAGTCTAAAAAATAAATGTGCAAAACATTGTGTTCTTCCCCGGGTTCAGATGATGAGTATGGGAAACACTTTTTCTATGCAGCTTAGTTAGCAATTTTTTATGTTGTTATTTTTTGTTATATTTCATTTAGAAGCAGCATATATACCTTTTAATTTAGCAAAATTGGCCCTACCTGGGATTGGAACAGTTTGGCAGAACTATAGGAAGTTACCCTGAAGTTCCATTTTCTCTGCCAGATGTGATCTTGCCATGACTTGATATCTGTCTGTTAGGCCCGACTCTTGCCACATGGCACAGGAAACCTTATTTTAAACAACCAGAGTTCATCGGCAATCTCATTAAACACCTGGCATGTCTTACCATTCATGAGCATTGAGTGGTGTTGGACCTCACAGTCACATTGTCCCATCTGCACACGTCAGAGAACTCTGATGCTTCAGACTCAGAAGCTTCTTATAAAGCATTTGGGTGAACAAAGTATATTTCCCCAGGGGTCTCTCAGAGCCCCTGTTCAGCTCCTGCTCAGTTATAATCCAATTCTACATAGATTAACTTCTTTAAGGAAGTATAAACAATGTATTACAGAGCCTAGTACATGTTCCATAGTTTGAGAGAAGGGGACCTCCAATTCTTTAAACACTTAGATATTGCCTTTCACTGAAATAGATTTACAACAAGAAACCTAGGAAACACCAGACACTAGCAGATTTGTGTGTTTTGTTTTGTTTTTTTGAGATGGAGTCTTACTTTGTCGCCCAAGCTGGAGTGCAGTGGCTCAATCTTGGCTCACTGCAAACTCCGCCTCCCGGATTCAAGAGATTCTCCTGCTTCAGCCTCCAAAGTAGCTGGGACTACAGGTGCATGCCACCACGCCCAGCTAATTTTTGTATTTTTAATAGAGACAATGTTTCACAATATTGGCCAGTCTGATCTCAAATGAAACTACCTTAAACTCATGCGGTGGGACAAGCTGAGATGAGCGAAGACGAAAAAAAGATGAAAGGCATAGTTTCCAAATGAAATCAGGAGGCAGGAGACATCAAGCATTCTGGATTCAGCAGAGAATTTGATTAGTGAAAACAAATTCAAAAAGTTCAGTTACAAAAGATAAGGGCAAGGAAATAAAATCAACGAGAAGACTGTAGCTATGTTAGACAGATCTCAGATATCCAATGTGAGTACTCATAAAAGAGAGGAGAGATCAAACGGAAGAGAGGAAATTCAGTAAATGCTGTAAGACATTTTTGATTTACTAAAAGCTTTTATGAAAAAAATTTAAAGCTATCATTAAATATATGTGTCAGTTATAAGATATATTGCATTTTGATTTCAAAAAATGAAAAAAGATAGGAAGCAGCAATTTAGAATTTAGGAAATGTAGAAACAGAAAATATTATAATACAGAAGTTGTTACAGGCTATATATCCTCTGAGCCTAAGTAATTAAAATAAACATTAAGTAAAGAGGTTTGAATGAAAACCTATAAACATTATAAATTTAAAACATTCTTCTGAAGAAATTATTCATGCAAGAGGAAATGAAAAAAATAATTACACATTATGTAGAAGATAACAAAAACGAGGGTATTTATTTCAGAAATTATTATGTAACTACAATCTATATTGAGAGGTAAACCTCACATTCTTTCAATAAATGTAAACATTTAATATATTCAGTAAGTAGTATTGGAACAATTGGTTAATTTAGAAAAAGTTAGTTTAAATTAACATATGTAATAGTAAATTCCAGATGGATTGAAGAGTTAAATAAAAATTAAACTATAAAAACATAAAAATACTATGAAAATAAATTCTTCTCTAGGAGAAGCTTCAAATGAATGGAAAGTAAAATGTACTGATAGATTTAACTACAAAGAAGGCTTAAAATGAATACTTGTCAGAAACCATTCAAATGAGAAGTTAAAGTAAAATAACATGTAATACAAATTTTGTAAAATATTATGTAAAAGACTTTGCAAATGGACAAAACAGAGATGGTAGATGAACAGGTAAAGGAAAATACTTTATTGTTCTAAAAGCGAATGACTGGTTAATAATCATATGGAAAGATTCAACTTTATTTCTAATCAATAAAATATAAATCCAAGCAATGACCAAATAGCACTCCCCGACCTCCAGCAATTACTTTCAGAAAAAGAAGTTTGCAAACCCAGTGCTATTGATTGTGATGGGCAGTGATCAAGTTTATATTGTGCTGTTGATTACTGCTAAGCCCAGTGCTTTTGATAAGCAGTTTTGCAATATGTATTAAGAACCTCGGAAATATCTTTAGTTTTTGACTCAGCAAATATTATTTTGACTCAGCAAATATATACTTTCCCAAAGGAATATTCTAAATAAAAAGAATGCTTCCTGCAAAAATACATTGATATTATTATTTATAATATTTGACAACTAGAAACAATCTAAATGTTAAGCCATAAGGGAATGGCTAAGTAAATTATGGGATTTCTGACATGGAATATTCCTAATTTTTATTATGTTTATACTTTTGAAATAACAGGAAATGCTAATATGATATCCTTAAGTTAAAAGAGCAGGTCACAAAATTACATAGCAAGTCTACAATTTTATTTATATGTGAACAGAAAGAAAAACCTCATGAAAAAGCCAAAATGGTAACAGTGATTATCGCTGGCTTGTGGGATTAGGATTGTCTTCAATTTTCTTTTAAATGTATTCCCCAGGCTTCCTACGAATTAGCGTATAATACTTTGATCATTAAAATATGATTAAAATATTCTTTCTAAATAGTGATGAAGGAGCACTTGGGCAGGGATTAACAATACTAAGATATTTTGAATGTTGGCAGCAATTTTAATACAAATAAAAGATTGGGGAATGGACATCTAAGGCTCAACACTTGTTTAACAGTGTCTAACTGTTTTTTACTCCTGATTCTTATTTCCTTTCTTGTTTTTAAAAAAAATTTTTAAATTTTATTTATTCATTTATTTTTAACATTTGTGGGTACCTAGTAAGTGTGTATATTTATGGGGTATGTGAGATATTTTGAATCAGGCATGTAATGCACAATAATTGTATCAGGGTAAACAGGGTAAATGGGGTATCCATCACCTCAAGCATTTATCCTTTCTCTATGTTCAATCAAATTATACTTTCGGTTATTTTTAAATGAGTAGTAAGTTATTGTTGACTATAGTCACCCTGTTGTGTTACCAAATACTAGATCTTTCATTTTATTTAACTATATTTTTGTAACCATTAGCCATCCCCATTTCCCCCACCACCGCTATCCTTCCTAGCCACCAGTAACCACCTACTATGTATCCCCATGAGTTTAATTGTTTTAATTTTTTTTAGCTTCCACAAATAACTGAGAACATGTGAAGTTTGCCTTTCTGTACCTGGCTTATTTCACTTAACATGATGACCTGCAGTTGCATCCATGTCATTATATATTCCCACCACCATATATTCCCACCAGCAGTATATGAGGGTTCCCCTTTCTCCACATTCGTGCCATCATTCATTATTGCTTGTCCTTTAGATAAAAGTCATTTTAACTGGAGTGAGATGATATCTCATTTTAGTTTTGATTTTCATTTCTCTGAAGATCAGTAATGCTGAGTACCTTTTCATATGTCTGTTTGAACTCAAGGGATCCTCTCCTGTCAACCTCTTGAGTAAGTGGGACCACAGGCTTTTAAACTTGATGTGATCCCACTTACCTTCTTTTGCTTTGGTCACCTGTACTTGTGGGGTATTACTCAAGAAATCTTTGCCCAGTCCAATGTCCTGGAGAATTTCCCCAATGTTTTCTTTAAGTAGTTTCATAGTTTGAGGTCTTAGACTTAAGAATTCAATCCATTTTGATTTGATTTTTGTATATGGCAAGAGATGGGAGTCTAGTTTTCTTCTACATATTGACATCCAATATTCCCAGCATCATTTATTGAAGAGACTCTCTTTTCTTCAGTGTATGTTCTTGGCACCTCTGTTGAAAATGAATTCAGTGTAGATGTCTGGATTTATATCTGGGTTCTCTATTATCTGTATGTCTGTTTTTTAATGGCAGTACCATGCTGTTTTGGTTACTACAGCTCTGTAGTATAATTTGAAGTTAGGTAATATGATTCCTCCAGTTTTCTTCTTTTTTGTCAGGGTAACTTTGGCTATTCTGGGTCTTTTGTAGTTCCACATACATTTTAGTATTATTTTTTCTCTTTCTGTGAAGAATGTCATTGATATTTTGATATGGATTGCATTTACTCTATAGATCACTTTTGATATTATGGACATTTTAACAATATTGATTCTTCCAACCCATGAATGTGGAATATCTTTTCATTTTTATGTGTGTCCTCTTCAATTTCTTGCATCAACATTTTGTAGTTTACATTGTAGAAATCTTTCATTTCTTTGGTTAAATTTATTTCTAGGTATTTTATTTTATTTGTAGGTATTGTGAATGGATTCCTTTCTTGATTTCTTTTTCATATAGTTTGCTGTTGGCATATGGAAATGCTACTGATTTTTGTATTGTGACTTTGTGTCCTGCAACTTTACTGAATTTGATTGTCTGATTGTCAGTTCTAATAGTTTTTTTTTTTTTTTGTGGCATGTTTAGTTTTTTCCAAATATAAGATCATATCATCTGGAAACATGGATAATTTTACTTCTTCCTTTCCAATTTGGATGCCCTTTCTTTATTTCTCTGTCTGATTGCTCTAGCTAGGAATTCCAGTAC
Organism: Alouatta palliata; assembly: GCA_004027835.1. Taxonomy (NCBI): domain Eukaryota; kingdom Metazoa; phylum Chordata; class Mammalia; order Primates; family Atelidae; genus Alouatta; species Alouatta palliata. Next base: position 6,165 of record PVKV010006618.1, read on the forward strand.
TATGTTGAATAACAATGGTGAAAGTGAGCATCCTTGTCTTTTTTCAGATCTTAGAAGAAAGGCTTGCAATTTTTCCTCGTGCAGTATGATACTAGCTGTAAGTCTGTTATATATGGCTGTTATTATGTTGATGTATGTCCCTTCTATACCTAGTTTTTTTTATTTTATTTTTATCATGAAGGGGTGTTGAATTTTATTAAATGCTTTTTTCAGCATCAATTGAAATGATCGTATAGTTTTTGTCCTTCATTCTGTTGATATGATGTATCACATTGATTTGTATATATTAAACCATTCTTGAATCCCTGGGATAAATCCCACTGGATCGTGATGAATTATCTTTCTAATTTATTGTTGAATTTTGTTTGCTAGTATTTTTTTGAGGATTTTTGTATCAATGTTAATCAGGGATATTGGCCTATAGTTTTCTTTTTTGATGTGCCTTTGGTTTTAGTATCAGGGTAATACTGGCCTCTTAAATGTTTGGTAGAATTCAGTAGTGAAGCCCTTGGGTCTTGGGCTTTTCTTTGTTAGGAGGCTTTTTGTTATGGCTTCAATCAGATTACTTGTTACTGGTCTGTTCAGGTTTTGAATTTCTTCCTGGTTCTATCTTGATAGGTTATATGTGTCTAGGAATTTGTCATTTTTTTTCCTAGATTTTTTCAATATATTGGCATATAGTTGCTCATAATAGCCATTAATTATCTTTCAGATTTATTTGGTGTCTTTTATAATGTCTCCTTTTTCATATCTGATTTTGTTTATTTTGAATCTTTTTTCTTCTTAGTCTGGCTAAGGGTTTGTTGATTTTGTTTATCTTTTCAAAAATCAAATTTTTGTTTCTTTTTTTGTTTTAATTTCATTTATTTGTGCTCTGATCTTTATTATTTCATTTCTTTTACTAATTTTGGGTTTTGTTTTCTCTTGGTTTTCTAGTTCTTTAAGATGCATCATTAGGTTGTTTAGAGCTTTTCCACTTTTTCGCTTTGGTGTTTATTGCTATAAATTTCTTAGTACTACTTTTGCTGTATTCCATCGGTTTTGCTATGTTGTGTTTCCATTTTCATTTTTAATTTCCTTCTTAATTTCTTTATTGACCCACTGATAGTTCAGAAGCATATTGTTTAGTTTCCATGTGTTTGTATAGTTTCCAAGATTTCCCTTGTTATTAATTTCTAGTTCTATTCCATTGTGGTCAGAGAAGATACTTGATATGATTTCAATTTAAAAAATTGTTTTAAAGACTTGTTTTTGGCCTAACATGTGATCTCTCCCTGAGAATGATCCATATGTTGGGGAGAAGAATGTGTATTCTGCAGCCATTGGATGAAATGTTTTGTAAATATTAGGTTCATTTGGTCTATAGTGCAGATTAAGTCCAGTGTTTCTTTGCTTATTTTCTTCGGGATGATCTATACAGAATCTTCTGGATGATATATTGGGTGCATACATATTTATAATTGTTATATCTTCTTGGTCTTTTGACCTCTTTATCATTATATAATGACCTTCTTTGTCTCTTTTTTATATGTTTTGTCTTGAAATATATTTTGTCTAAGTGCAGCTACCCCTGCTCTTTCTTGGTGAATATCTTTTTTCATCCCTTTATTTTCAGTCTGTGTATGTCTTTGTAGGTGAAGTGTGTTTTTGTAGGCAACACATCATCAAGTCTTATTTTTTAAAATCCATTTGGCCACTCTGTGTCTTTTGATTGGAGAGTTTAATCCATTTACATTCAATGTTATTATTTATAAGTACGGACTTTTGCCATTTTGTTATTTGTTTTCTGATCTTCTCCTCCTTTTTTTCCCCCTTCCTGTTTTTTAGTGAAGGTGCTTTTCTCTTGTGGTATGTTATAATTTATTCTTTTATTTTTTGCATATCTATTATATATTTTTTAATTTGAGGTTAGCATGAGGCTTACAAATACTATCTGGTAACCCATTATTTTAAACTGATGATGACTTAACACTGATTGCATAAACAAACAAACAAAGAGAAAACTAATATAAATTCTACACTTAAACTGCATCCTCCTGCTTTTAAACTTTTTGTTGTTTCTATTTATATCTTATTGTACTATGTCCTGAAAAATTTGTAGTTATTATTTTTGATAAGTTCTTTTAATATTTCTACTTAAGATTTGAGTAGTTTATGTACCACAATTACAGTGTTATAATATTCTGTGTTTCTCTGTGTAGCTACTGTTACTGGTAAGTTTTATACCTTCAGATGATTTATTATTGCTCATTTAAGTTCTTTTTTTTTTTTTCAGGTTAAAGAATGCCCTTTAAAATTTCTTGTAGGACAAGTCTGGTATTGATGAAATCTCTCAGTTTTGTTTGTCTTGGAAAGTCTTTGGATCTCCTTCATGTTCAAAGGGTATTTTTGCTGGATATACTATTCTAGGATAAAGGCTTTTTTTTTTCTTTCAGCAGTTTGCATATGTCATGCCACTCTCTCCTGACCTGTAAGTTTTCCACTGAGGAATCTGCTGCCAGACGTATTGGGGCTCCACTGTATGTTGTTTATTTATCTTGCTGCTTTTAGGATCCTTTCTTTAATCTTAATCTTTGGGAGTTTGATTATTAAATGCTTTGTGGTAGTCTTCTTTGGATTAAATCTGCTTGGTGTTTGATAAGCTTCTTGTACTTGAATATTGATATTTTTCTGTAGGTTTGGGAAATTCTCTGTTATAATCCTTTTGAGTAAACTTTCTACCCCAATCTTTCTCTCTACCTTCTCTTTAATACTAATAACTCTTAGATTTGCCCTGTTGAGGCTATTTTTTGATCCCATAGGCATACTTCATTATTTTTTATTCTTTTTTCTTTTGTCTCCTCTGACTGGGTATTTTCAAATAGCCTGTCTTCAAGCTCACTAATTCTTTCCTGTGCTTGGTCACTTCTGCTGTTAAGAGATTCTGATACATTCTTCTATATGTCAGTTGCATTTTTTCAGCCCCAGAATTTCTGCTTGATTCTTTTAAATTATGTCAATTTCTTTGTTAGTTTTATCTGATAGAATTCTGAATTCCTTCTCTGTGTTATCTTGGATTTCATTGAGCTTCTGCAAAACAGCTTTTTAAAATTCTCTGTCTGAAAGGTCACATATCTCTGTCACTCCAGAATCAGTCACTGGTGCTTTATTTAGTGTGTTTGATAAGGTCCTGTTTTCCTGGATGGTCTTGATGCTTGTGAATGTTTGTCAGTATCTGGGCATTGAACAATTGGATATTTATTGTAGTCTTCTCAGTCTGGGCTTGTTTGTACCCATCCTTAATGGGAAGGCTTTCTAAGTATGTGATGGAACTTGTGTATTGTGATCTAAGTGTTTGGTACTGCAGCCATATTTGCTTTAGTGGGCATCCCAAGCCCAATAACCCTGTGGCTCTAGCAGACTTATGGAAGTACAACCTTGAGAAAATCTACTGGGAGTAAAAACTATACCTCTTTGGGTCTCAGTTTGAAAATGACCACTCAGGGTGATGATTCCAGGACAGAACTGTCAGAGAACAGGCAACCAAGTGGAGTGCTATCTGACCTGAAGGTACTCATTTTTATCTTTAAGAGATGGATAACATCTAAAAACTGAAATTAAAAACCTGATGCTTAAGAAGAAACATGGAATATTATAGAAGGTCTGGATCATGCACGAATATTAATTGCTCAGAGAAGGTACTAGTGTATGATGCCAGGAGCACTGGCTTCCTAGGGCATATCAAACCAATGGATTTTACAGGTGGAGGAACTCTAGGAATAAACTCTGCAATGCTGAATCTGAAACAATTCCCAACCGGGATGATGAACCAGTAAAGGATAAAGCTGGAGGATCCTCCTTGCAGTGGTGCTTAGGTTGCTCTGTGTGGAAAGAGGTAAAAAAAGGGAGGTCATATGCTGGAATGGAGAATAAGGTAAAAGAAGCCAGAAGCCATAGCATAGTTTCATAACAAAGCAAAACCAGCCTCAAGAACCCAAAAAGTTTAATGGCTGGGAGCATTAAGAATCACAGTTTTTTTTTTTTTTTTTTTTTGCTATTGAGTTGTATCAATTTCTTTTTTTTGACAGTAATTTTATTTTATTTTTAATTATACTTTAGGTTCTGGGGTACACGTGCAGATCATGCAGGATTGTTGCATAGGTACACACATGGCAATGTGATTTGCTGCCTCCATCCCCCCATCACCTACATCTGGCATTTCTCCCCATGTTGTCCCTCCCTGACCTCCAACCTCCCCACCCACCTTGCTGTCCCTCCCTTGCCCCCCAACAGACCCCAGTGTGTGATGCTCCCCTCCCTTGTGTCCCTGTGTTCTCATTGTTGAACACTCCCCTGTGAGTGAGAACATGTCATGTTTGATTTTCTGTTCTTGTGTCAGTTTGCTGAGAATGATGGTTTCCAGATTCATCCATGTCCCTACAAAGGACATGAACTTATCCTTTTATATGGCTGCATAGTATTCCATGGTGTATATGTGCCACATTTTCCTTGTCAAGTCTATTGTCGATGGGCATTTGGGTTGGTTCCAGGTCTTTGCTATTGTAAACAGTGCTGCTACGAACATATGAGTGCATGTGTCTTTATAATAGAATGATTTATAATCCTTTGGGTATATACCCAGTAATGGGATTGCTGGATCAAATGGAATTTCTATTTCTAGGTCCTTGAGGAAGCGCCACCCTGTGTTCCACAATGGTTGAACTAATTTACACTCCCACCAACAGTGTAAAAGTGTTCCAGTTTCTCCATATCCTCTCCAGCATCTATTGTCTCCAGATTTTTTAATGATCACCATTTTAACTGGTGTGAGGTGGTATCTCAATATGGTTTTGATTTGCACTTCTCTAATAATCAGTAATGATGAGCATTTTTTCATATGTTTGTTGGCCTCATATATATCTTCTTTTGAAAAGTGTTTGTTCATATCCTTTGTCCACTTTTTGATGGGTTTTTTTCTTGTAAATCTGTTTTAGTTCTTTGTAGATTCTGGATATTAGCCCTTTGTCAGATGGGTAGATTGCAAAAATTTTTTCCCATTCTGTAGGTTGCTGGTTCACTCTAATGATTGTTTCTTTTGCTGTACAGAACCTCTGGAGTTTAATTAGTCCCATTTGTCTATTTTGGCTTTTGTTGCCAATGCTTTTGGTGTTTTAGTCATGAAGTCCTTGCCTATGCCTATGTCCTGAATGGTTTTGCCTAGGTCTTCATCTAGGGTTTTTATGGTGTTAGGTCTTATGTTTAAGTCTTTAATCCATCTGGAGTTAATTTTAGTATAAGGTGTCAGGAAGGGGTCCAGTTTCTGCTTTCTGCACACTGCTAGCCAGTTTTCCCAGCACCATTGATTAAACAGGGAATCCTTTCCCCATTGCTTGTTTTTGTCAGGTTTGTCAAAGATCAGATGGTTGTAGATGTGTGGCATTGCCTCCAAGGCCTTTGTTCTGTTCCATTGGTCTGTATCTCTGTTTTGGTACCAGTACGATGCTGTTTTGATTACTGTAGCTTTGTAGTATAGTTTGAAATCAGGTAGCGTGATGCCTCTGGCTTTGTTCTTTTTGCTTAGGATTGTCTTGGCTATGCAGGCTCTCTTTTGGTTCCATATGAAGTTTAAGGTGGTTTCTTCCAGTTCTGTGAAGAAGGTCATTGGTAGCTTGATGGGGATAGCATTGAATCTATAAATTACTTTGGGCAATATAGCCATTTTCACGATATTGATTCTTCCTAACCATGAACATGGAATGTTTCTCCATCTGTTTGTGTCCTCTCTTATTTCCTTGAGCAGTGGTTTGTAGTTCTCCTTGAAGAGGTCCTTTACATCCTTTGTTAGTTGTATTCCTAGGTATTTTATTCCCTTTGTAGCAATTGTGAATGGGAGTTTGCTCATGATTTGGCTCTCTGTTAGTCTGTTATTGGTGTATAGAAATACTTGTGATTTCTGCACATTGATTTTGTATCCTGAGACTTTGCTGAAGTCGTTTATCAGTTTCAGGAAATTTTGGGCTTAGATGATAGGGTCTTCTAAATATACAATCATGTCATCTGCAAATAGAGACAATTTGACTTCCTCTTTTCCTAATTGAATACCCTTTATCTTTTTCTCCTTGCCTAATTGCTCTGGCTAGAACTTCCAATAGTGTATTGAATAGGAATGGTAAGAGAGGGCATCCTTGTCTAGTGCCGGATTTCAAAGGGAATGCTTCCAGTTTTTGCCCATTCAGGAGGATATTGTTGTAGGTTTGTTGTAAATTGCTTTTATTATTTTGAGATATGTTCTTTTGATACCTAGTTTATTGAGAGTTTTTAGCATAAAGAGCTGTTGGATTTTGTTGAAGGCTTTCTCTGCGTATATTGAGATAATCATGTGGTTTTTGTCTTTGGTTCTGTTTATGTGGTGGATTATGTTTGTAGACTTGTGTATGTTGAACCAGCCTTGCATCCCTGGGATGAAACCTACTTGATTGTGATGGATAAGCTTTTTGATGTGCTGTTGCAATAGTTTGCCAGTATTTTATTGAAGACTTTTGCATCTGTGTTCATCATGGATATTGGCCTGAAGTTTTCTTTTTTTGTTGAGTCTCGGCCAGGTTTTGGTATCAGGATGATGTTGGTCTCATAAAATGATTTGGGAAGGATTCTCTCTTTTTGGGTTGTTTGGAATAGTTTCATAAGGAATGGTACCCTCTTTGTACATCTGGTAGAATTCAGCTGTGAACCTGTCTGGACCTGGACTTTTTTTGATTGGTAGGTTATTAATTGCTGCCTCAACTTCAGCCCTTGTTATCAGTCTGTTCAAGGTTTGAACTTCTTCCTGGTTTAGGCTTGGGAGGGTGCAAGTGTCCAGGAATTTATCCATTTCTTCCAGGTTTACTGGTTTATGTGCTTAGAGTTGTTTGTAGTAATCTGTGATGGTAGTTTGTATTTCTGTGGAATCAGTGGTGATATCCCCTTTTTCATTTTTTATTACATCTATTTGATTCTTCTCCCTTTTCTTTTTTATTAATCTGGCTAGTGGGCTGTCTATTTTGTTGATCTTTTCAAAAAGCCAGCTACTGGATTTATTGATTTTTTTGAAGGTTTTTTATGTCTCTATCTCCTTCAGTTCTGCTCTGATCTTAGTTATTTCTTGTCTTCTGCTAGCTTTTGAGTTTTTTCGATCTTGCTCCTGTAGCTCTTTCAATTTTGATGATAGGGTGTCAATTTTAGATCTTTCCTTGCTTCTCTGGTGGGCATGTATTGCTATACATTTCTCTCTAGACACTGCTTTAAATGTGTCATAGAGATTCTGGTATTTTGTGTCTTCATTCTTGTTGGTTTCAAATAAAATCTTTATTTCTGCCTTCATTTCATTGTATATCCAGTTGACATTCAGGAAGAGGTTGTTCAGTTTCCATGAAGTTGTGCGATTCTTAGTTTCTTAATTCTGAGTTCTAATTTGACTGCACTGTGGTCTGAGAGACTGTTAGATTTCCGTTCTTTCGCATTTGCTGAGGAGTGATTTCCTTCCAATTATGTATTTACTTCCAATTTTAGAGTAGGTGCAGTGTGGTGCTGAGAAGAATGTATATTCTGTGGATTTGGAGTGGATATTTCTGTAGATGTCTATTATGTCCACTTGGTCCAGATCTGAGTTCAAGTCCTGGGTATCCTTGTTAATTTTCTGTCTCGTTGATCTGTCTAATATTCACAGTGGAGTGTTAAAGTCTCCCACTATTATTGTGAGGGAGTCTAAGTCTCTTTGTAGGTCGTTAAGAACTTGCTTTATGTACCTGGTGCTCCTGTATTGGGTGCGTATATATTTAGGATTGTTAGCTCTTCTTGATGCACTGATCCTTTTACCATTATGTAATGCCCTTCTTTGTCTCTTTTGATCTTCACTGGTTTAAAGTCCATTTTATCAGAGACTAGGATTACAACTCCTGCTTTGTTTTGCTCTCCATTTGCTTGATAAATCTTCCTCCATCCCTTTATTTTGAGCCTATGTGTGTCCTTGCACGTGAGATGGGTTTCCTGAATACAGCACACCAATGGGTCTTGACTTTTTATCCAATTTGCTAGTCTGTGTCTTTTGATTGGGACATTTAGCCCATTTACATTTAAGATTATATTGTTATGTGTGAACTTGATCCTGCCATTTTGATGTTAGCTGGATGTTTTGCCCATTAGTTGCATTTTCTTCATTGTGTCAATGGTCTTTACCATTTGGTATGTGTTTGGAATGGCTGGTATTGGTTGTTCCTTTCCTTGTTTAGTGCTTCTTTCAGGAGCTCTTGTAAGGCAGGCCTGGTGGTGACAAAATCTCTCAGCAATTGCTTGTCCATAAAGAATTTTCTTTCTCCTTTTCTTATGAAGCTTAGTTTGGCTGGATATGAAATTCTAGGTTGAAAGTTCTTTTCTTTAAGGATGTTGAATATTGGATCCCACTGTCTTCTGGTTTGTAGGGTTTCTGCCGAGAGATCCTCTGTGAGTCTGATCGGCTTCTCTTTGTGGGTAACCCGACCTTTCTCTCTGACTGCCCTTGCATTTTTTCCTTCATTTCAACCCTGGTGGATCTGATAATTATGTGCCTTGGGGTTGTTCTTGAGGAATATCTTTGTGGTGTTCTCTGTATTTCCTGGACTTGAATATTGGCCTGCCTTGCTAGGTTGGGGAAGTTCTGGATAATATCCTGAAGAGTGTTTTCCAGCTTGGATTCATTCTCTCTGTCACATTCAGGTACACCTATCAAATGTAGATTAGGTCTTTTCACATAATCCCATATTTCTTGGAGGCTTTGTTCATTTCTTTTCACTCTTTTTTCTCTATTGCCTTCTCGTTTTATTTCGCTGAGTTGATCTTCAATCTCTGATATCCTTTCTTCTGCTTGGTCAATTTGGCTATTGAAACTTGTGTATGCTTCGTGAAGTTCTTGTGCTGTGTTATTCAGCTCCAACAAGTCGTTTATATTCTTCTCTAAGCTGTTTATTCTCGTTAGCTTCTCATCTAACCTTTTTTCTAGTTCTTAGTTTCTTTGCATTGGGTTAGCACATGTTCTTTTAGCTCTGCGAAGTTTGTTATTACCCACCTTCTGAAGCCTGTTTCTGTCAATTCATCAGATTCATTCTCCATCCATCTTTGATCCCTACCTGGTGAGGAGTTGTGATCCTTTGGAAGAGGAGAGGCATTCTGGTTTTTTGTATTTTCATCCTTTTTGCGCTGATTTCTTCCCATCCTAGTGGCTTTATCTACCTATGATCTTTGTAGTTGGTGACTTTTGGATGGAGTTTCTGAGTGGACATCCTTTTTGTTGATGTTGAAGCTATTTCTTTCTGTTTCTTGGTTTTCCTTCTAACAGTCAGCCCCCTCTGCTGCAGGACTGCTGGAGGTCACTACAGACCCTGCTTGCCTGGGGATCACCCACAGGGGCTGCAGAACAGTAAGGGTTGCTGCCAGTTTCTTCTGTTATCTTCATCCCAGAAGGATACTCACCAGATATTGGCCTGAGCTCTCCTTTATGAGGTGTCTGGGTATAAGGGGGTTGGGGAGCTGCTTGAGGAGACAGTCTGTGCCTTATAGGAGCTCAAGTGCTGTGCTGGGAGCTCCATTGTTCCGTGCAGAGCTGCTGGGCAGGTACCTTTAAGTCTGCTGCAGTGGAACTCATAACCACCTCTTTTCCCAGGTGCTCTGACCTAGGAAGGTTGGCTTTATTTATAAGTTCCTGACATGCTGCTGCCTTTATTCAGAGATGCCCTGCCCCGCAGGGAGTAGTCTAGTCACAGTCTGCTGGCAGAGACATGGCTGAGCTGCCACAGGCTCTGCCCAGCTGCTGTGTGAACTGCCTCGGTATTGGCAGACTGCCTCAGTAGTGGCAGATGCCCTTTCCCCCACTGAGCTGGACCATCCCGGGTCTAGCTGTGCTTGCTGCAAAACTCTCAATCCAGAGTATTTCAGATTGCTTGTTTTGTTGGGGTGGTACCTGCCGAGGCAGATCGCCTGGCTCCCTATCTCTCCTCCCTCCCTTTCAGTTTAATGGGTGGCTCTGTCTTCCAGGTGTTCCAGGTGTCAGTTGAAAGGGCCACCCAGATTTGTGTGAATTTCTGTGCGCCACCCCGCGGCCCCAGCCATGCTGAAACCTCACTGTGCTTTTCGGCCTAGAAATCTCCTAGTCTGTGGGCATTGAAAATTTGTTTGGAAATGCGGTGAGCATTCACCCTCTGCATGTTCTTGCTGGGAACTGCACTCCGGAACTGTTCCTATTCAGCCATCTTGGATCCTCTGTGAATTTCTTATGTATTTTGGATATTTATTCCTTCTAAGATACATGGTTTGCAAATATTTTCTCCTAATACGTGGTTTGCCTTTTCATTCTCTTGATCGTTTTCTTTGCCATGCAGAAGCGTTTTAGTTTAATGCAGTCTCACTTGTTTATTTTCACTTTTGTTGCCTGAGGTTTTGGTGTCATATTTGAAAAATTCTTGCCAAGGCTAACATCAGGAAGCTTTCCCCTCTGTTTTCTTCCAAGAGCTTTATGGTGGTTTTAGGTCTTACATTTAAGTCTTTAATGCATTTTGAGTTGATTTTTGTGAATAGTGTAAGATAAGGGTTTAATTTCATTGTTTTAAATGTGGCTTTTCAGTTTCCCAAACACCATTTATTGAAGAGACGATCCTTTCCCCATTGTGTATTCTTGGCCCCCTTGTTGAAAATTAATTGACCATATATGTGTGGGTTTATTTATGGACTCACCCTTTGGTTTCATTGGTCTGTGTGTCTGCTTTTATGCCAGTACCATACTGTTTTGATTACTATATCTTTGTAATACAATTTAAAATCAGGAAATATAGTAGGAAGTGTGATGCTTCCAACTAACTGGATTAAAAAATGAGAAAATGACAGTTCTCAAAAGAAGACATACATATGGCCAACAGGTATATAAAAAGGTGCTCAGAATCACTAATCACCAGGAAAATGCAAATAAAAACCACAATGACAAAACATCTCATATCTGTTAGGATGTCTGTTATCAAACAGACAAGAGATAATAAGTGTTGGTGAGAGTGTGAAGAAAAGGAACTCTTGTATTCTGTTGGTGGGAATGTAAATTAGTGCAGCTATTGTAGAAAACAGTATGGAGGTTCTTCAAAAGTTTAAAAATAGAATTATCATATAATCCAGCACTCATGATTCTAGATACATATCCAAAGGAAATAAAATCATTGTCTTGAAGAGATATCTGCACTCCCATGTTCATTGCAGTGTTATTCTCAATAGCCAAGATATGGCAATAACTTAAGTGTTCATTCGTAGATGAATGAATAAAGAAAATGTGACATACATACATATATATGACTATGTTATTATTTATGAATCATTATGAATATTATTCAGCCTTCAAAAAGAAGGAAATCCTGCCATTTATAAGAACATGAATGGACCTGGAAGACATTATGCTAAGTAGAATGAGCCAGACACAGAAATAAAAATACTGCATTATCTCACTTATATGTGAAATCTAAAGATTATATAGCAACAGAGTAGAACTATGGTTAGCAGGGACTGGAGGGAAGAGGAGATGTTGGTCAAAGGGTACCAGTTTCAGTTATGTAGGATAAATGACTATAGTTAATAATGCTGTATTATATACTGGAAATTTGCTATGAGAATAAATTTCACCACATATACACAAAAGTAATCATGTGAGGAGACGGATATGTTAATTTGCTTGGCTATAGTAATCATTTCACTATGTATGTGTATAGTAATCATTTCACTATGTATGTGTATATCAAAAAATGTTGTACCTGTTACATATGTACAGGTTTCACTAAAAAAGAATCACAACAAACTCATTCCTTTGATAGTAATTGGTGTTCCCAAAAATTATTCTGAGTACTTAGAAGTGGTTAAATTATTTTCTAGGTCCCTATTTCCACACTGTAATGTGTGTTTTTCATTTAAAAAGAGTTAAGCTAAAACTAATACACTAAAGGGCATCCTTTATTACCTAAAAAATAACTAAGTGTCCTAATTCTGTCAAATAAGTGAGTCAACACTGTATATTTTATCTAACAGATGCTTCCTTTGTCAGTTCAAAACATACATGAGTAAAAGTGGGATTTAAAGGAACAGCTTGGAATTAATGGTATTTCTTAAAATTTTGATTTTCCCAGAATATTCTATTTTGGTCGAATAATGGTGGACAATAATATATACCAGAGCTATTGCTTTAACATTTATTAACAAATTTGGATTATAAGAAATACTCTAGAACTGTATCAGAAACTATATAAACAATGTTTAGCTCCACCTTAACCAGTTGATTACATTCCATAAAACCATTCTTTTTATTCTGTTAACATTTCATGGAAATAGAATTTATTGAATTTGCCTCATTTATGCTAGATTATCTTTCTACCTCATACACAGGGTCGAATTTTCATCAGAAAGTCACACATACCTGTTTATCTTTTTTTGTGTTAAAGGGATATGTTTCTTTAGAAACCACCAGCTTAGGATATGGTGTCACTTTGAATGTGATTCCTGTCAGACTACAGTGAGCACAGGTAATGGATATTGTCATAAATGACATTTGGTTCATTAGAATCTGTCAAAATGGGCTGAGTAAATTATGGCTGCTGGAAAGAGCACAATACTGCATTGTATTGGGGAAACACATTTGTAAGGAATTCCTGAGCTGGTATTTATTACAACCTGCCACATCATTTCCATTTTCTGCGTTCCATTAACTTTAGCGTCTGGGTGTAATCACAAGAGTGAAATGGAAAATGTAATGTAAAATATCTCCTTAAACCCTCCTAAACAAAAATGAACTGAATCATCCATTCAATAAGACAAGTTGAACACCTGCTATATACCAACACTCTGCAATAAAGCAAGAAACAAAACAGTTTCTGTTTTCGACTAGGCCAGAGCCCAGCAGAGGAAATGAATGGACACAACTAATCCTAATGTGATACTATCGTAGAGGTGTTGACAGAGACTATAGAAGTGGAGAGGAAGGTTCTCTTCCTGGGGGTGAGAGACTTAGTCATGGGTGTCTACAAATTAGGTACTAACCATGTCGGGTAGAGACCGTGAGTCACAGCTTCTAAATGTGATTGGAATTCTAGGGCTGCTGCTAAGTTAATTGTCCTTTGGCATTTTTGTGGGCTGCGCACATTACGTGGGTGGAATTTAATGTCATTTTAACTCGCCAGAGAAAGTCTGTGGGTCTAGAGGTTTGGAAAACAACTCGCTCTGTAATATGCTACATTTTAGTGCAAATCTTTCAAATGATTGCACTGTACTGCTAATCTTTGTCTGATCGAAGCTATCTCATTTTCTGAAGAAAATGGTGTTCATTATATTTACAGGGAAATGACTTTATTTGAAAATCTCCTCTAGTTTGTTGACATGACAGCACGTATGTCTCATAAAATAGGGTGTATGATCCTGAATTTCATATGAATAAAAAATATTAATTTTGACATCTACTTTGCTTTAGATAATTTATTTGGTTTAGTGCCCAACAAAAGCATGGAAGTGACTTGGCCATCAACCACAAAGTGGTCCAGGGACCCCTTCCCACTGGATAGACATCTGGAATGGCGTATAAGGAATAGACAATGTAGGCGGACATTTAATTAAACATTCATATTCAGAAGGGAGGGAAGTGTGGTGAGTCTCTCAGGATAAACGGAATAGTGAGTCTCTGAGACAAAAGTTATTTTTTGTGTTTTATAATGATGCGTCACAACTTGAAATGTTTTAACTATAAAATATAGACTGTGAACTCATAATGACATTAAATCCAGATAGTAATTTTTATGGCAGCGATTTATGATGTATTTTTGTGGGTTTTTAAAAGGGGGAAAGCCTTTAACATTTAATATTTTGCAATTTTAAAAAATCCCTCTCTGGAGTCTTCAGAATCAGAGTGAACACAAAAGTTGTAAGGATTTTATTGAGTTACCTGTTATGTGAATCTGGACTTGTAGACGTGATTTTCATAGTTAATGACACTGGCAAGAATCATGATTTAAAACAAAAACATGTTAACTCTTTTTGTTTTAAATTTTCATCCTTGAGTTGTCACTAAGTCGGTGTTGGCATTACCAGAGCACAGCTAGGAAAGCCAGTGTTGGAGGTGCAGGTTCCCTGTGTTTGCATATGTTCATGTAGGAGTTCCTTGATGAAACAGCTGTAGCATTCAGCATCCCAGCCCTTGCCTGCCTGCTTTATGATGAGCTGCCCTGCTCACTCACACCTGCCGGCTCAGGTATGGGTGTAGCCATTTCTGGGAGGGGTGATGCTCAGCAAATGGTCTTCAAGGCACAAAGGAATCAGAACATTTCTCTCCAAACCATAAACCATTGGGGTGCCTAAGGAAAATGAATTTCCTTTTTAGACCCCAGAGGATATGCCTGGACTGCCCCCAGAGGTCACTCTCAACTTGGGAATGATTTTGGCAGCTGGTGGAAGCATATATTCTCTGGATTCTCCTCTGCTAGTGGGGAGGGCTGGGGTTTTCATGTTTGATTGGCATGTCGATACGGTCATCCAGCCTCTCTTTGAACACTGACAGAAAGTAGGGAACCTGAACCCCCAATACTAGTTTTCTGATATGATTATACTATTGTCTGAGCGCCACCTGTAGTTATAATAGTTCATCTAATGGGTAGTAAAATTCAGGCAGCTTCACTATGCAAATCTTATAGAATAAGAGTGTTTATTTTTTAAAATTATAGCTAATATTAAGCAAAGCAGTCTGTGAGAAGAAAGAAAATTTAACCAGAAATAAAATAAACCAGAGGTAGGTGACAAGAAAAGAAAAGAATAAAGGTATCTGATTTAAAGCCAGGAATAAGACTAAAATAAAAATACACACCATAGAGCTCTCCATACTGACTACGGGGGCACAGATTTGATCTGAGCTTTCTAGCAGCCAACTGGGAGAGAGATGGTCAGTTGCATAAGTCACAGGTTCATAAGATAATAAACTAATGATGTTTCTCAGGAGCAACACAACTGTTCCTTATTTTAACATGGAAAAAGTTACTGATTTCAGAAAGTAGCCTTAGCCCACAAAGATGCGGCACTTGACTTTGAAAAGGAAATATTTCAATGTGGGGTCTCTTTAATCTTACTTACCAGATTCATAGCCTGAATAATTATTTTCCAGAAGCTTCTCCCATGAAGAGTTTCTTTTTAAGTACTTATAAGGTCATTTTGGGAGATCAGTGGGTGATTTTTAATAAACTAAAGCATACAGGTTTTTTTGTTTTGGTAATTTCACTACAAGGATTTTTGCTTGTTTTGGTTTTTGTTTGTTTTTGCTACTGAGTAATTTTTGTCAAATCAGCTACCATCAGGATGGAACACTTCGTAAACTAAACTGACTTTGGGTGTCAATAAACTGCTGGTGACAAGAGAAGAAACCCCATGTTTAACACACGTAAAATAAAAATTTCAGGAGTTTTTGGCTAGAAAGAGGTTACCAATAAACATTGAAAATGCCCCAGTCTCTCCTACTTGAATCTAATTATCTGACAGAAGGGATTTGGGAAAGATAAGCCTGCAGTGAAAATAAGGGAGAAACAATCCTATTTGCTCTGCAGTAACCATTCTAAGGACAAGAGGAAAAAAAGAAGCTGATTAAACTTAATATACTCAATATTGCCAGGATACCAATTAGCAACTTAAGTACAAATTTTCCCTAGGTTCATCCAACATACCATCCTGTGTAATAAGCTAGTGTTCATAAGCAGGGGAAAGTGGCTCTTCCATTCCTCAGTAATCCTGGTGGGATTACACTGAATGTTTCTATCAGTCCTGGCCTTTATGCCCTTTCCAATGATTGGCTGCACTGAATATAGCATATTCAGTGATTAAATAATTATAATTTAAAAATGAGACCTCATGTCAAAATAAAATATTAGGCATTTTTAAGAATTTAAGACAAGGGACTGTGGATCAAGATGACAGCTAATAATTTTGTTAAAGTTTAAAAGAAGGCTGTCCAGATGATATGATGTAGGTGTCATTTGGAAATTAGGTTAGATAAGGAAGTGTTGGGCTGCCCTCTTGCTGCAAGTCTCTAAAATCCTAGTTAGCTGAGAGCCAGTTCTGACCATTCCTGAGGTTTGCTGCCTCCCTGATCATACATTTGCATCCTATTCCTGTTTTGCTTTCCTCTGCTGCTTGTCTTTCACTTTCTTTTTCCTCACTTGGAAAGAGTGTTGAAACAATTTTTCATTATTTGGCACCACAAGGCAGTAGTAGTGTCCCCACTTTGGCCAGTTTCTGCTCTGGCAGGAGAAGTAGTTTCAGTAAGTTTTTCCATTTCCCATTTATTAGATTTCCTCTCAGGTACCCAACCAGATCTGTCCACAAGTGTGAGAGAAGGCTTGGACACTGTTCCTCTTACCATTTCAGAGCAGTAGTGGAAGTGACCCTGTGCCCTGGCTGAAGGACATTCTCTAAGGTCAGCTTTTAAATGTTCCCCTGGAGGACGAGAGGATTTCTCTTTCCTTTTCAGACCATGTTCACATGTCACGAAATTCAAATTTGGGCTCTAACTGTTCATTGTAGGTTCTTGTTTACTTTTTGTCTACTTCGTAAGAGTGACTGTGATCCATTTTTGTTTTAATTAACACAAATCGATGTCTCCCAAACATCCATTACTCTCTGTGAGAAAGAAACAAAAGGAAGAGTTTTGCTTGGCTGTTTAAGGATGGAGAAGTGGCTCCTATTTCAGAACATGGGTCATCCTAGATGGATGAGGGCAGCTCAGGGCAGAGCAGCCATGAGATCTGGCAGGTCCAGACTCCCTGGCACCAGAGTGGCAGCTCTCAGCAAGTGTCTGCTTGGCATCTCCTGGAGTCTTGTTGGCATGGAAGAGAGACCTTGTACAACATTCCTCATATGTCATTCCCCTTAAAGAAAATATTTCTTCTCTTTTCTGTCTTCACCTCCAATCCCATGTTTCAGAATACAAATAAAGCTTATTCTCGTTCATTCTAAAGGGAGTAGCACATCAAAAGTATACTACTCCTTTCTTCCATGCCACTTACAAGGAGCCTGTGAGGATAGCAGTACTCCGCCCTTAGGGACCTATAGTCTAGCAGGGAAAGAAGAATGACGTGTTCGTTGAAATGGATCGTTGATTCAAGATTGGTTGCATCTTCATTATCAACATTGTCATCCTTCATTGATCACTCACTGTGTACCAATGGCATGGTGCTAGTTAGTAGGGATACAAACACAGTGGGCAGGCTGGCCATGGTGGCTCATACCTGTAATCCCTATACTCTGAAAGTCCGAGGTGGGAGGATCACTTGAGCTTAGGAGTTTGAGACCAGCCTGGAGAACATGGTGAAACCCTGTCTCTACAAAAAAAAAAAATACACAAAAAATAGCCAGTCGTGGTGGTGTGCACCTGTAGTCCCAGCTAGTGGGAGGCTGAAGTGGGAGAATTGCTTTACTCTGGGAGGTCAAGGCTGCAATGAGCTGAGATTGTGCCACTACACTACAGCCTAGGTGAAACAGCAAGACCCTGTCTCAAAAGAAACAAAACAGCAACAACAACAACAAAACTCACACACACAAGGAAAGAAGGAAGGAAAGAATAAAAGAAACACAGCATGCATTTGTGACTTCACACACCTAAGAAGGAATTATTGGTATGAGGTGGTTCATATTCATGTAAAATAAGTGAACTGATCCATATGTGCTACAGGACTTCTAAAGAGGAGTGGCCTGTGGAGTAGATCTTGAAAGATAGTGGGAGCTGGCATTTGGGGGCCGGGAGTGTTGCGTGGTGGGTTTTCCAGGGAGCAGACTCTGAGAGGAGTTGAGCGTACAAGATAGTTACTTGGGAGGTTCCTTGGGATTGACACTCATGGAAGGAAGAGAATGAAACAGGATGAGCAATGGGAGGTGTGAAACCCAAAGAAAACCTTGGCCCACCCCACAGGAAAACTCTGGAACAAGAATGGCATTTAGAGTTGTCCCAAGTTGGACTGAGCTGGCCAGGCCTTTAGACCTTTGCTTTGGTGAGTCATTGAATGTGTCCACAGGTGTGAGAGAAGGACTGGATGCTGTGCCTCTCTCACCATTGCAGGACAGTTGCGGAAGTGACTCTGGCTGAAGAACATTCTCCAAGGTTAACTTTTAAGTTTTCCCCTGGGCAGGGATATGACCCTAAAAGAGATGCTTTCCTGCAACTAGGTCAACCTCAGAAAAGACTGATGGCTAAAGGTGGTTTGATAGTACACTCTTGCAGCTAAGACAACAAGAGCTTCATTGATGGAGATTCTGGGCATCTGTCAGCCTGTCGCCATAGGAAGAATGACATAAGCAAATGTATGCAGAACAGTTCTGATGAGCTGTGATGGACAGTTGGACTGCGGTGGCTGTTACATGTGGAAGTGCAGCAGGAAGTGATGATGGAGTGTTGGTAGGAGGCAGAAGGTGGAGAGTCTTGACTGTCCGCTAAGGACTCTGAACTTTGTCTTGTGGACATTAGGAAAACACTAAATGGTCTGAGCAGTGGCGAGGTATTACAGGTTGAAATTGTGTTTTAAAGGGATACATCTGGCCTAGTTGTAGAGGATGAATAGTAGTGACATGAGGTCCAAGGCAGGAAGATGGTTGTAGACTGGTAATTCAGGAAAGCTAATAGAGTGGTTAGTGAAGAGTCCTGGGTTGCAAGCTGAAATAACTGAGTTCACATCCAAGCTCTTTGTCACTGACTTGACTGTAGCTCTTCCTTTTGAACCTTGGTTTTGCCATCTGTAAATACAATAAGCCCATAAGTCCCTTACCAGATGTAACGCATTGTGGTTCTACGTTAAAGTGATCTGCTCATTTGTGTTCCTTCAATGGTGTGCTCATTGAAAGATGTTGAAGACTAGTGTAGTGTGAAATCAGACTTCTGGAAACTTTATTTTGGATATTTGTTTATTAACGGATTCCTCCACTCTTATCGCCTTGCAAATCTCCATATTTCCACACAAAAGTTGAAGCCAGTGGATTATGGAGTCAAGCTGAACCAGAGTCATGTATCAGCTATTACAAGCCTAAGGGTTTTATTTCTTAATCAATTACAGCATATCTGGTAACTCAACAAAGCTACCTAGAATACAGAGTTAGCTTTCCTTATTGGCACAGAGATGGGATGTCTTCACCTAAGCTTCTACTTAAATAATAAACAAGATTAACACTGGCAGTAAAGACATGAACCAGTTTGAGCCCATATTTGTTGAGGGCTTAAGTAAAATATAT
Organism: Alouatta palliata; assembly: GCA_004027835.1. Classification (NCBI taxonomy): domain Eukaryota; kingdom Metazoa; phylum Chordata; class Mammalia; order Primates; family Atelidae; genus Alouatta; species Alouatta palliata. Next base: position 25,422 of record PVKV010006618.1, read on the forward strand.
TTCTTTTTCTCTTGTAAGTTTTATGTCATAGCTTGGTGTCATGCCCATAATCAGCAGATAATTTAGGGAAAAACAAAAATAAGATAATAAATGAAAAACATAAATTCACGGATCAGAAGATCAGAACTCCGGTCACCTTCTTTTTCAAAATGGTTCGCAGACATATTTTTCCATGGGGGAGACATTTTAATTCCTTGATTGATTGACTGGAAACATGACCTTTCCTTCCTTTATTAATGAAAGTATTAACTGTATGCATTTGTCCATTAATGAAATTATTAATTCATGTATTCATTTAGTAAGTATTTTTATTAAGTCCCTCTTGTATGCCAGTTACAATGCTAATTGCTAGAGACACACTGGTAGGTAAACAAGACCAAATCCCAGATTTTATGGAGCTTATAGTCTAGTTCATGAGATGGACATTAATCAGTTAGTCACATGCTTTGTTCTGTAATTACTAAAGCCAGGTAAAGCTTCTTTGAGGAAATAACAATTGAGCTGAAAATTGAAGAATGAAAACTCAGTGGACTAAGTTAACAAGGTGAGGATGAATTATAGCTTTGAGTCATTGATGAATGTAATTCCAACACTGTTAAAATTTTGGCATTTATATTATTGTGGACAAAAAGGAAAACCAATATACTGACTTAACCAAGTGTTGGAGGTCATTTTCTAGGTTAGAAGCAGAGCTCAAATTAATAGTGGCCTTGAAATTAAGTCTCAAATCATAGAGAAATCAACATAATTCTTCCTAGAACCTTGTTGGCTGCTCTGGGTCAACAATATTTGAAAGCTCATGGTCCAAGTAAGTCAAGCTTAAGAGGTGCAACACCAAACATAAACCTGTGGGTGTTGGTGCTTTTTTCCGATGTAATTGTTTCCCAATGTGTTTGTGTCCTTTCCAAGAAGGTAGGCAGCTGTGCCAGGAAATTCAGTGTATATGGTATGGAGATGTGGTGACTGGAATGAACAGAAATCTGCATATGGAAACCTAACCCTTTGATGCAGCATCTTTAATGAATGCAGAGGATACTGCAGAGGTGACATCCTCTTTATGGAATTACTTTCATCTTGATTCACTACCTACTTTTCATTCATCCCCTGACCCCAGGTGTAAAGAAATTTCCCATAGTGTTCAAGTAAGGGGTAAAAATTTGTCCACCCAGTGAGAATCCACCAGCAATATTCTGAGGGGCAAACACCAGTCTAAAATAGATTGCTCTTTGACAAGGAGTGAAAATCATCAATAGTAGCATGAGAAATGTGAAAAGTTTCTACATCATAACAACAACCTATACCCTAAAGAGATAAGGAGAAAATATTTAGAAGGCAATTTATTACGGGAAACAATACATTTTCAATGCCATTTGCTTTGGCTACTGATGCAGTTGAAGAAAATGTTGAGTTTTATGAAAACTACAAAATCAGAAGAAAAGAGAATGAAGAGTAAAATTGACTTTGTGGAAAATTGAATCAGTGGTATAGAAGACAAAGAAATAAAAGTGCTAAGAAGAGAAGATGCCCTACTTGGTTTATATTTCTTCTTCTGTTATTTTCAGTATTCCTTTATCATGTTCATATTTTTTGGTATGGCCTTAGCATTTTCTTTATTTTTGATATTTTGCTATAATAGACCAAAATTGCTTTAATTTATTCTCTATGGTGATTTTGAAAGTTTGAATTCTGTTTTTAAAAAATCCCATACTAGATATTATTAAAATTTATGAAATATATGATCAAATCAATGATTAATTTCATGTGTAGTTCTCTTTTACATCCATATGTAAAGTGAATGTGTATGTGTGTTTATGCACACACACACACACACACACACGCACACACAAACTTTCTTTCCCAAGAAAGTCTGTGGCTTTACTTTCAACTTTGTGACCATATTTCCAAATTATTTACCTCTTTCTAATGTCTATTATAACTTTCTGTAACTATGCAAATTTCCTATATTTGCAATATCTAATACAGTAACCATATAGTATATGACTTCTTTACACCCAGGTTGGATTGATTGTCAGAATAATTAACATGTACATAACAAGTGCTTGAAATGTGGCTAGTGTAAGTTTAAGGTCATATTATGAAAGTAGATTAAAATGGAACTTAGCTGACACAGCTCTATAGAAGTTACTATATTTCTTTGATAACTCTGTTTACAACTCGCTGAAGTTTACACAAACATTTCCTCCCTTTTCCTCTGCCAAAATTATAGTGACTGCTCATATGCTCACCCTTAGGTTTGTTCAACTCTCATCCATCAACATTCAGCTCAACTGACACCTTCCCTGAGAACTATGCCCTGACTTCCCAGGCTGAGGAGTAGTTCTCCTTCCTTGTTCCTTTAGCACTTATTGCCAGCTTGCAACCATGAGTTTTCCTTTATCTTCCAGTGAGATTAACCTTTTTGAGGGCAGCTACTAAATGGGGTTTGGTGAATGCTGTTGAGTGGGTAAGTGACTTCTAACTTTGCTTAGCTTGCAAAACCCTGGCTACCTCTCTGAAGACTTAATAGTCTGAATGGTTAGGGTTTCAACCATGCAGAAGTCATCTACATAAAGCCATTATTACCTAACCAGGGAGAATCACCTACCATTTTTACTCAAGGAATTGGATTTTGCTGTCAGCTTTTCCATTCTTTGTGCCACTGGTCTCAGGTGTGCAGAATTCTCTGTCCCAGTTTTCTCTTTTCACCTGGGGCAACACAACCCCCGCAGGTGGCCCAGAGCATGCAGACTGCCATCCAATCCCAGAAGAAGTATGAGATAGAAACGATGCACTGGCTTCCTTCATTACTTACTTTAGTAGCTGTCAAATCATATTTCTTGTGGGAGTTTATTTAAAGCCTATGCCCCTAAAATGTGGTCTGGGTAATATTCTTGATGAGTCGTTGGCACAAACTTGTGTTTTTCTATGTGAAATGGCTAACCATGGATGGAAGTAAATCACTAAGAAAAGTCAAAAAAGAATTTTTTTAAAAACTTGATATCGTTAAACTTGAAAAACTATGCTTTTTTTTTTCTTGGAAAGAGAAGCCCACTGTGGATTGTCAACTGTAAATGCTTTGATTATGGTTTGGGTATGTTGAAATTAAGAGCTCTCTATGGTTATTTTGTGATTGTAAATGGAGGGCCAGAAAATATATAAAGTGATCTGTAGGAACCTGCTTGGAAGGGATGAAAAAACATTACATCCATGTGGAGTACTATTTTGCTCTAATGTGATAAACAAAAGTTTGCATTGTTGTAACTTTATCTGAAGGTTGAGGATTTTAACAACATGTTGTTGTCATAATGATTTAGAAAGGATTTTTGTCTTCATAAGTCATCATGAGAGTAAAGAGGTTTGGTTGTGTGGACCCGTATCCTCTAGAACAAGTTTCTCCTCCTCAGCACTGTTGACATTTTGGGTCAGGTATCTTTGTGGTGGGGGCTGTCTTGGGCACTGCAGGTCTGGCCTCCACCCACTGAATGCCAGTAGCACATCCCTCTCCTAGGCTGCAACAACCATTAATGTCTCTAGGAATCTCAAAATGTTCCCTGGGGGACAAAACTGTCTGACAGAAAAGCACCATTCTAGAACATTTGTTGAAATATGTGAGGCTGGAAGTTAATAATCTGTAGCATCTGACTGCCTTGTTCCATCTGCCTTGGGATGCCCTGAGGCAGTTTCCATAAATATGCTCACAGGAATGCCAGCCACTAAGACAGGCTTCTTGGCAAGCATTCACCAGAGAGACCCAGACTTGGGCCTTGGGTTTTGAAGGCACAGTGAGATGACTTCTTTACACCCAAGTTGAATTGATTTATTTGTCAGAATAATTAACATTTTCAAACTGTTAGATGTTGTTTTAAAAATCCAGCAGTTCGGAAAAGGTACAAAGAAAACTACAAAGCACCCTATATCCTACTTTCTAGAAATAGCTAGTGCTTGTATGTGGTAAATAGCATTCTAAGCATTTTCGTACACATACACAAATGGGGTTTTGGATAAGATAAATAAATAGGCATAGTGCTATAGAAATGCCATCACATGATGTATGCCATTTTAAATTAAAAATATTCAATTTTATGTGAATTTAATAGATGATAAGGAAATGAAGTAAAACTGAATCATTTGCTAAGCTTGAGATGAATGTTTAATTACAGCAGAATAAATTATTTCCTTAATGATATCTCTAAGTATATCACAAAAGATTAGGAGATTTCCATTACTATGTTTTAATATTTCATATTTCAGTTTCAGTCAATGGTACTTGATTTCTTTACAACTTTCTTCCATTCACCTTCCAGTTTTATATTAGTTATGTTATTATATATGCCAATTTATATAGTATATATTCTACAACCCTAATTTTCCTGTTGTTTATTCAAAGTTTAATGTTTAAATGGGTTAAATGCTCACCACCGTTCCTTTTATGTGACTTCTATAATCCTGTTTTTAAAATTTTGACTAATTTCCTAGCTAGTTGGATTTCATCATCAACTTTTTCAAAAAAAGCTCTATTTCCTGAGTTTTTCAGGTTTTTTTTTTTTTTTAAACGTTTGAAAACCTTGATGTTGTCTGTACTCTTTTTAAAAATTATTATGGTAAAATATACATGGTTTAACATTTACCATTGTAACCATTTTTAAGTGTACAGTTTAGTGGCATAAAGTACATTCATATTATTGTGCAACCATCACCACCATCCATCTTTAGAACTTTATTTCTTCTTCCAAAACTGAACCCACTGTACCCACTAAATAATAACCCCATGTTCTCACCTCCCCCAGTCCCTGGCAACCACCATTCTACTTTCTGTCTCTGTGAATTTGACTACCCTAGGCACTTCATAAGTTGAATCACACAATATATATCATTTTGTGTCGCTTATTTCCCTTAACGTAGAGTCTTTAAGTTCATCCATGTTGTAGCCTGTGCCAGAATTTCATTCTTTTCTCAAGCTGAATAGTATTCCATTACATGCATATACTATATTTTGCTTCTCTGCTTATGTGCCAGTGGACATTTGAGTTGTCTGCTCCTTTAGGATTTTATGAATACTGCTGTTATCAACATAGTGGTACAAACATTTGTTTGAGTCCCTGCTTTCATTTTTTTTTTTTTTGAGACAGTCTTAATCTGTCACCCAGGCTGGAGTGCAGTAGCATGATCTCAGCTCACTGCAACCTCTGCCTTCCGGGATCAAGTGATTCTCATGCCTCAGCCTCCTAAATAGCTGGGACTGTGGGTGCCCGCCACCACATCAGGCTAATTTTTTGTATTTTTAGTAGAGACAGGGTTTTGCCATGTTGACCATGCTGCTCTCGAACGCCTGACCTCAGGTGATTTGCCTGCCTTGGCCTCCCAAAGTGCTGGGATTACAGGCATGAGCCACTGTGCCTGGCACCTTGCTTTCAATTCTTTTTGGCATATACACAGAAGTGGAATTGCTGGATCATATGGTAATACATCAAACTCTTTGAGGAACTACCATAATGTTTTCCACAGTGACTGTACCATTTTACATTCCCACCAGCAATTTCTTCACATCCTCACTGTATTAGTCCATTTTCACACTGCTGAAAAATTCATACCCAAGACCGAGTAATTTATAGAGGAAAGAGGTTTAATTGGCTCACATGGCTGGAGAAGCCTCATAATCATGGCAGAAGACAAAGGAAAAGCAAAGAGATGTCTTACATGGTGGCCGGCAAAGAGATTATTTGTGCAGGAGAACTACCCTTTATAAAACCATCAGATGTTGTGAGACTTATTCACTATAATGAGAACAGCAAAAGAAAGACTTGCCCTCATGATTATCTCCCACTGGGTCCCTCCAATGACACATGGGAATTACAGGAGCTGCAATTTGAGATTTGGGTGTGGACGCTGCCAAACCATATCATTCCATCCCTGGCCCCTCCCAAATCTCATGTCCTCACATTTCAAAACCAAGCATGCCTTCCCAGCAGTCTCCCAAGTCTTAACTCATTTCAGCATTAACTCAAAAGTCCGTAGTCCAAAGTCTCATCTGAGACAAGGCAAGTCCCTTCTGCCCATGGGCCTGTAGAATACAAAGCAAGTTAGTTACTCCCTAGATACAATGGAGGTACAGGTTTGGGTAAATATACCATTCCAAGTGGGAGAAATTCACCAAAACAAAGGGGCTACAGGCCCTGTAAAAGTCAGAAATCCAGTGGGGCAGTCAAATCTTAAAGCTTCAGAATGATCTCCTTTGACTCCATCTCTCACATCCAGGTCACGCTGATGCAAGAGGTGGGCTCCCATGGCTTCGGGGAGCTCTGTCACTGTGGCTTTTGAGGGTACAGCTCCCTTCCTGCCTTCATTCACAAGCCGGCACTGAGTGTTTGCAGCTTTTCCAGGTGCATGGTGCAGGCTGTTGGTGGATCTACCATTCTGGGGTCTGGAAGAAGGTGGCCCTCTTCTCAAAGCTGTGTGGGGGCAGCACCCCAGTGGTGACTCTGTGTGGGGGCTCACATCCCAATTTCCCCTTCTGCACTGTCCTAGCAGAGGTTCTTCATGAGGGCTCTGCCCCTGTAGCAAACGTTTGCATGGACAGCCAGGCATTTCCATACATGCTCTGAAATCTAGGTGGAAGTACCCAAAGCTCAGTTATTGACTTCTGTGCTCTCACTGGCTCAACACCGTGTGGCAGCTGCCAAGGCTTTGGGCTTTCACCCTCTGAAGCCATGGCCTGAGCTGTACCTTGGCCACTTTTAGTCACATCTAGAGTGGCTGAGATGAAGGGCACCAAGTCTCTAGGCTGCACATAGCAGTGGGTTGCCCTGGGCTCTGGCTCATGAAACAACTTTTTCCTTCTAGGCCTCTGGGCATGTGATGGGAGAGGCTGCCACAAAGGTCTCTGACATGCCCTGGAGACATTTTCTCCATTGTCTTGGTGACTAACATTTGGCTTCTTGTTACTTACACAAATTTCTGCAGCTGGCTTGAATTTCTTCTCAGAAAATGGGTTTTTCTTTTCTATCACATCTCAGGTTGCAAATTTTCTAAACTTTTATGCTCTGTTTTCATTTTAAAACTGAATGCTTTTAACAGCATCCAAGTAAACTCTTGAATTCTTTGCTGCTTAGAAACTTCTGCCAGATACCCTAAATCATCTCCCTCAAGTTCAAAGTTCCATAAATCTTTAGGGCAGGTGCAAAATGCTGCCAGTCTCTTTGCTAAAGCATAGCAAGAGTCATCTTTGCTCTAGTTCCCAACAAGTTCCTCATCTCTATCTGAGACCATGTCAGCCTGGATTTCATTGTCCATGTCATTATCAACATTTTGGTCAAAGCCATTCAACAAGTCTCTAGGAAGTTCCAAACTTTCCTGCATTTTCCTGTCTTCTGAGCCCTCCAAACTGTTCCAACCTCAGCCTATTACCCAGTTCCAAAGTCACATCTACATTTTCAGGTATCTTTACAGCAGCACCCCACTCTACCAGTACCAATATACTGAATTAGTCTGTTTTCACACTGCTGATAAAAACATACCCAAGACTGGGTAATTTATAAAGAAAAAAGTTTAATTGACTCAAAGTTCCACATGGCTGGGGAGGCCTTACAATTATGGTGGAAGAGGAAGGAAGAGCAAAAGGACATCTTACATGGTAGCAGGCAAAGAGAGAATTTGTGCAGGGAAACTCCCCTTTATAAAACCATTAGATGTTGTGAGACTTATTCACTATGGTGAGAACAGCCCAAGAAGGGCCCGCCCTCATGATTAAATTACCTCCCACCAGTTCCCTCCTACAACACATGGGAATTATGGGACCTACAATTCAAGATTTGGGTGGGGACACAGCCAAACCATATCACACACAAACAGTTAATTTTTTTCCTGTTTGTTTGTTTTATAATAGTCATCCTAATGGGTATGAAGAGGTATCTCATTTACATTTCCCTAATGGGTGTGAAGTGCTATTTCATTTGCATTTCCCTAATGATTTGTGATGTTGAACACCTTTTAATCTGCTTATTGACCATTTATGTATCTTCTTTGGAGAAATATCTATTTATATCCTTTGCCCAATTTTTAACTGGGCTATTTCTTTTTGTTGTTGTTGCTAAATTGTAAGAGTTCATTGTATATTCTGGATATTAACCCCTTGTCAGATATATTATTTTCAAATATTTTTCCCATTGTGTGGATTACACTTTCACTCTGTTAATAATGTCCTCTGATGCACAAAGGTTTTAATAATGATGAGGCACTTTTATTCTTGAATAGTGCTTAGGTAGGTGTAATATTCTTGGGTGATTTTTTTCTTGTGGGATTTTGTAGGCACTACTTCCTTGTGTTCTGGCATTAGATGTTGCTGTGGAGAAGGCAGACCTTTCCTCTTGCAAATTACTTGCTTTCACTGCTTGAACCTCTCAGAAATTCTTCTGATCCACATCTCTCCTTTTTTGTTTTATTTAGAAAATACAGAAAGATAAAATTTCAGAGACTAGTATAACAAACTCATGTATACCCACCCCCAGAAGTAACTCATGTTAATATTTTATCATTTTTGAGTGACAGTATTTTTTTAAATCAGTATTTTGACATGCACATAGTTTTATAAGCTTCTTGGGTTGGGTTCTAAGAAGACCTGAGATGAAGATTCATATCCAAGTGATTTCAGCTATTGCTTATCCTTTGGCAGCTCTGGAGGGTAAATTACTCAGAAGAGTTTGTTCTGCCTTAGGGCAAGGGAACTGGACCTACATCTAAAGTTTGAAATATATTAACATAAAGATATTATTTTCCATCCTTTTATCATTTTAGGGCCTACAGAATCTGCAGTGATATTCCACATATCATTCTTAAAATGGATTTTTAGTGACTTTTCTTTCTTTTATTCTTTTATAGTCTTGCCAGTGAATTTCATTTTATTAGTCTTTGAAGGATATAGCAAAGGTCTTCCTCATATCCTACCTCTATGCTCTCTAACATTAAGAAGACTGACTCTATTTGCTTCTTAGCAGACATGTCCAGGCAGGCCCAGGCAGGTCTTAACTTGTAATGCATACCTTTCCTTATTTAGGTAGGTCAAGTCTTTTCTAAGTAACTTCCTCTTTTCTTTGTTCTTTACTGCTCCTTACCTATTAAAGAAAGTTTTAAGGTATTAGCCACTCAGGTCTAGTTTAGATTTTGAGGTCCAGCTTCAGCCAATGGGTGCAGGACATAGCAATAGGGACCCAGCTATGTAAAAGATAAATATTTCTGCCTTTCCTTTGTTTATTGCACTCCTGTGGCAAGACTGACTGCCCTTTCTGCAGAAAGTAAAATTGCCTTGCTGAGAAAACTTACTGTCTGAGTGGTAATTCTTCTTGGCAACACCAGATAATAAGCATTTACTTCTAACAGTCTTTTTTTTTAATGTGTTGATCCTCTTGCCTACATTTTTGTTTTCCATTTCATAATTGCTGTTGTCATCCTTATTATTTTCTTTCTTCTGCTTTTCTTTGGGTTGTATATGTTGTCATTTTCCTATGTCTTGAAATAGTTTGAGATCATTGATTTTTTCATCTTTCTTCTTTTCAAATATGTGAATTTAAAACTACAGATCCCCTTCCAATCATAGCTTTAGCTGCTTTACTCAAGTTTTAGTGTGTAATATATTCATCTTCATTCTTAAGAGTTATTTTCTAATTTTCATTGTGATTTATTTTTTAACCTATGGAATGTGTTTGGACATTTTCTAGTTTTAAACTTCAGCTTTTTTGCTTTGTTGGCAGAGAAAAAAACTCATATGATTTCAATCCTTTGAACTTTTAAGATTTTCTGTGTGGCCCAGATTGTGATAAATGGTTATAAACATTTCATAAATATAAAGAATATATATTCTGAGATGGTTAGTTGTAGCTTTTTATGCATAATTTCAATTTGTAATTTGTTTCCATATTCTATACCATTACTGATTTTTTCCTGCTCAGTAAGTTAATGATAGTTGTGTTAAAACCTCCCACCATCATTATGGATTTTTCTATTTTTTCTTACAGTTCTGTCAGTTTTTGCTTTATATATTTTGCAGTTATGTTATTAGGTACATCTACTTTTAGAATTTGTTCCATCTAGTGAAAGCAAACTTCCAACATTATGTAGTATCTCTCTCTCTTAAAGTCTACTTTGTGTAATTAGTGTAACTAAGCCAGATTTATTTTGGTTAGTAGTCTTATGGTATATATTTTTTTCAATCTTTTCTTTTTAATCTTTCTGGTCATTATATTTAAGAAATGTCTCTTTTAAACAGAATATAACTGAATTTTAAAAATTTATCCTGACAATCTGTCTTTTAATTGGTACATTTATTCTATTTGGGTTTAATGTAATTGATATATTTGCATTTAAATCTTCCATTTTACTATGAGCTTTTACAATTTATCCATCTGTCTATGTTCCTTTTTCTCTCCATTTTTGCCTTTTTTTTGGATCGATTGAATGTGTTTTCTTATTATATCTTTTCCCATATACATTAAGTTGGAAGTCATACATTCTTTTCTGGTTTTTTTTTTCCCTAGTGGTAACTCTAGAACTTAAAACATCTATCCTTGACTTATCAAAGTCAAATATTAATTGGTCCTTTTATGTTCTTCATGGATGATAAAAGGACCTTAGGATACTTTAATACTATTTATCTCTCTTCTGACTCATAGGCTGTCATCATTAGGTATGTTAATTCCATATAAATATTTAAAATTCCACAATTCATTATAATTGCTTTTTTACACAGTTGCTCTTCATTTAGATTTACCCACATGTTTACCATTCTTATTTTTGTTCTTCATTTCTTACATCATCTCCAAGCTTCCTTTAATCTTAAAAACACTCTTTAATATTTCCTTTAAGACTGGTCTGCTGAATATGAATTCTCTTTTGTCTGACAATCTCTTTATTTTACTTTCATTTCCTGGAGGACATTTTTGCTTGTGTAGTTGCCCTCAATGGCATGGTTGATATATATTATCTAGCCCATGATTCCTCTCCATCAGATTTTTTAATTTGGCAATCTACAGATATCTCTTTTCAATCTTACCTGATGTTTTGTTATACATGCTTCATGATGACTGACCCAAAATCATAGATAATATCTATTAAATATCATATTAAATCTCTTGTGTAAAGTATCTTTATGTTTAAGACTTTAACAAAAATAAAGTCAATATGAAACAAAGCACTCATCGTATTTGAACACCGTCTGTCTCTTGCTATAATCTGAGAAGACCTGGTTATGATTCTTAGAAAAGAACAAGCTACTTGTTTAGTAGGTGTGAACACTGATTGCATTAGTAGGGAAAACCTAGATATTGTCAGGCATGGTATTGGTTTGTATGGGGGTTGTCACTGGAGATGTGTCCCATGTGATCCTTGAAATGGTCTCCCTCAGGGCCCATGGTTTCTTGTGTGTCAGTGCAGGTATATTCCAGAATATGATTTTTTTTTTTTTTTTTTTGAGACAGAGTCTCGCTCTGTCGCCAGGCTGGAGTGCAGTGGCATCATCTTGGCTGACTGCAACCTCTGCCTCCCAGGCTCAAGTGATTCTCCTGCCTCAGCCTTCTGAGTAGCTGGGACTACAGGCACATACTACCATGCCCAGCTAATTTTTTTATTTTTAGTAGAGATGGGATTTTACTATGTTGGCCAGGATGGTCTTGATCTCTTGACCTCGTGATCTGCCCACCTCAGCCTCCCAAAGTGCTGGGATTACAGGCGTGAGCCACTGTGCCCAGCCAGAATATGATTCTTAAATACCCTAATATCTTACGTCTAAAATACTGCAAAGTCCATATGTGGAAAGAGAGTAGAGTTTGGACACTGGGCATCATGGAATGACTTCTTTTATTCTGCTTCTGTGGACACAGTCTGATCTTAGTGTGCACTGAATACAACTCTCTTAGTCAATTTGTGCTGCTGTAATGAAATACCTGAGACTGGGTAATTTGTAAAGAACAGAAATGTATTCTCTCATGTTCTGGAGGCTGGGAAGTCTGAGTTCAAGGCACGGGCAGGTTTGGTGTCTGGTGAGGGCTATTCTCTCTCCTTCCAAGATGGTGCCTTGTTGCCATGTCCTCTAGACTGTTGAATGCTGTGTCCTCACATGGTGGGATGGCAGAAGAGAGGGAACTGACTCTCTCAAGCTCTTTATAAGGGGTCTAAGGGCTCCACCCTCATGACTTAATCACCTCCTAAAAGCCCCACCTCTTAATATTCTCACATTAGTGATCAATTTGCAATATATAAATTTCCAGGGATACATTCAGACCATAGCAACAACCAAGTGCCTTTTGTTTTATTTTTAAGCTACATGTTGTATGTATGTTTCTTACTTCTGGAAAATAATGGCATTTTATAGCAATACTGTGAAGAATCTTATATCAGTTATAAATATACATGTCTTTTGATTTACTTTTTTTTTTTTTTTTTTGATGAAGTCTCACTCTGTCATCCAGGCTAAAGTGCAGTGATGCAATCTCGGCCCTGTCTCCCAGGTTCAAACGATTCTTGTGCCTCAGCCTCCTGAGTAACTGGGACTACAGGTGTGCACCACCACACTTGACTAATTTTTAGTAGAGACCGAGTTTCACCATGTTGGCCAGGCTGGTTTCGAACACCTGACTTCAAGTGATCCACCCACCTCAGCCTCCTGAAGTGCTGGGATTACACGTGTGAGTCACCACACCCAGCCTTGATTTACTTTCAAGCTGATAGTCATTTGTCACCAACAAACTCCCAGTGTGGTCTACACAGGCCAGGCAGATAATATGAATCCTCACAGTGAATGGGGACTGGGCATATTAGAGGCCACATGCCCCTTAAAAATTGGATGGTCACATTTAGTTTTAATTATTGTCATGCTATGATGTGAATTCTATTTTAATTTCCTGTTATATTTTCCTGAAAATCAGAAGTTTAGATTTTTTTTCTGAGTCACTCTAGGCCTCAGAAATCTACATTTTTATGTGAAATCTTTGTATATTTAAATCTTAACAAATAATTATTTTTAGGGGCTCATTTGGCAGAATATAAAATCATTGTTAAATAAATCAGACTTGCAGGTCAGATTCCTCCCAGAGACCAACAGTTTGTTCCCTTTATCTTAACCATTATCGGGTACACTGCTCTCATTCTGTGCACACAGGTGCTGAGAATACTACCTCAAGGGTGGGCTTGAGGATGCTTGGGAAGCCTGAATGAAACTGACATTTGCCTCAAATCATTTAATACAGAAGCCTGGGAATCACCCTAGCAATTCCTTTCTTCCTGCATCTGGTCAGCTGCCACCTCCTATTGATTCTAGCACCCTTGAACTTTGCATCTATGCTTTCCTCCTGCAGACACTGGTAAATCTAGTCTAGATTTTTGTTTCTTGCATGTCAGAGGCCTTCTAGCTATGCCCTCTGATGTGAGGCTTTGCTCCCTCAATCCTTCCCCGCACTCCTGCCAGAATAATTTTTCCAAAATACAATCTGCCGAAGTCACTCCTCTGCTTAAAAATATTCCAGTGAGTCAATAAATTACTGTACTGGAAAGCTTCTCCTTGCCCTCCAGATTCACTCTCCACCCTTCCCTGCCCTGTGCTCCACCCACTGGAAAGCTGACCCATATGGACAGCATCAGTGGTCTCCCTTGCCCTCTGGCTCCTGGTTGGGTTTGGCCAGTAACAAGCTCTGCAGGGGGATTGGAGAGAGGGAGAACAGAAGTGCTTGTTTATTTCCCCAGCTCTCTCTTTGCGGGTTGCTTTGGGCTCTGATTCTCAACTGAAGGCCTTAGCTTCTCTCAGGCAGCCCTATATACACAGTCTCTACCTGCCCTTGCTCCATCTAGCATGCAGGGCCAAGGCAGATCATTAGAATCGTCAGATCCACAGAATCTGCCTGGTACCAGCCCCAGGGTGCTGCACCAGCCCTCATGGTTTCCCTGTACCCTGTCCACCACCTTGGTAAATAGTGTTTTTAAAAAATACTTCCCAAGCAGGCTTGGCAAGCTTGTTAGTGTTGGTGAAATAATGAGAAATATGTGCTCAGCGTATGGGATATGGTGTGAGCAGGAGCCACCAGAGATGAAGCTGGAGAAAGGGTAGGATAGGGCACAAACTGCCTAGAGGGGCAGAATGTGTGTCCTGAGGAATTAGTGAAGGGCTTTAAAGGTGGTAAAATAATTAGGAGCACACTGACTAGGAAGGTGTCAACCAAACTCTAGAGGCCGTCAACTCTCAGGATGAGCTGTGGAGCAGTGGAGGGTATAATGGACTAGAGAAGGGAGACATGAGATACAGGGATATGGAGCATTTCTCAATAGTACCTAGCACACGGCTTTAGATATATGGGTGTTTAATAAATCCTGGTCAAACTGAATTGTTGTGTCTGTGTGACAGCTTGAGTGACGTTTTTATGCCATTTACCCAATTCATATTTTAAAATTTCATTTGTTAAAGACCTTAAGGTAGTATTAACCTGAAAGAATGTATTTACTGTTAACTAAATCTGGGTCGTTTGAGATCTCCTTAAATAACCTTTGTGGTAACATTGGAATGAACATTTATTTGATGTCTGGGAAGTAATATCCCACTGGAACTAATTTTATTTTGGGTTGTTTTTAATATGGAGCTGTTAATATAGCATTTCCAATAAGTGACCTTATATGTGAAACCTGTGTTTAATTACTAATGTTTTAGCAAGGCTGGTAGAACTGTACTATTCATTATAAGTCACAGATTTAAGAACTTGTCAGGAAAATATTTTATGATTTGATTTATGCTTGGGGATCCAGGAAAGGCAAGCAGTATTTGAGTCTTTATGAGATGGTGAACATACTTATTCCTACAATATTTTTGGCTTTTACCAGCCCTGTTATATAATGAGTAAACAATATCTTTTTTGAAATTTTTCATCCAAAATATTCCCTAGCTAGAGCTTTACTTAGGAAAATATGATTTCCTAAGAGATCTTTAAGCCTAATAGTTTGAACCAAACAACACAAAGTGCATATTGCTTCTTGGAAGTGTTTTCATAGCTTTCCCTTTAGTGTTTTTCTCTTTCCTTAAAAAAAAAAGAACTTTTATTGGGTGTTTTATTCTGCAAACTATATGTGTTTGTCATATAACATTAGAAATTATAGATGAACATAAAAGAAGAAAGTAAAAAGTGTTTGTAATTCCATCACAATTAGAAAATAGAGGTGAGATCAAAATAAAGACTCACTTGTAACCTATCATACAAATGAAGGTGATGGGGATATGTGAGGTGCTGCCCGTGCTTCCAGCAGGGTTTCTATGTTTAGCGGAAAGTCTATCCCAGCTCTCTTAACCAAGGTAAAAATTGCTTCTGTTTCAGGGTCTCGTTGCTCTGGGCCCCTTGTGTCTGTTGCTCTTGACAACCAAGGATTGCCATTACCTCACCACAGCCTTTGTCCCTGTCACCTGATGCTCATTGATTTGTGAGCTACTTGAGGGCCAGATCCACACTTGTATTCCCAGGGCACCAAGCACAGAACCTCTAACTTAGCAAGCTTTTGGAATAGTTTGTGTGAGAGAATGAACGAATGCATGCGAGTTCATGAACATCAGTCAGGAATGCGAATTCCTCAAGAAAGAACCTAGATAAAATGAAATACTTTTGAAAAGCAGAAGTGTAGCTCTGCTTGCAATATAAGGGGGAAAAAAAGTAAAAGACTTCATGGAGATATCGAAGGAATGTTGTGGTCAAGCAGATCACAGCAGCAGATGTATTTGATCCAAGATGCGAAATGCTAACTGTGAGTGATGATAGCTGGGCTGCTGTATTTGACTGGATTCCTGCTCATGAAAGGAAGTGGAGCATCAGTGGGGAAAACACACAGATGTCCATAAGGAAAATGCAGGCTTTGTCTGGGGTAAGACAGAAAGGGCTTCTGCCTGGGCCCTTTTTTTAAGAAGAAAATAACTTTTATTGGATGTTTTATTGTAAAAGTATACACGTTCATTGTATGACATTAGAAATTATAGATGAGGGCTGGGTGTGGTGGTTGACGCCTGTAATCGCAGCACTGTGGGAGGCCTAGGCAGGTGGATCACCTGAGGTCAGGAGTTCACGACCAGCATGGCCAACATGGTGAAACCCCATCTTTACTAAAAATAAAGTTGCCGCCCATGGTGGTGCATGCCTGTAATCCCAGCTACTTGAGAGGCTGTGGTGGGAGAATTGCTTGAACCTGGGAGGCGGAGGTTGCAGTGAACCAAGATCATGCCACTGCACTCCAGCCTGGGTGACAGAGACTCTGTCTCAAAAAAAAAAAAAGAAAGAAAAAAAAAGAAATTATAGATGAGCCTTGGACACACATGGTTCTCAAAGCCACAGTTGTGTACCTGCAAAATGGGGAAGGTGATATCTATCTTAAAGGGCTTGTTCAGAAGGTTAGAGAGAAGGTAGGAAAAGTACTAGCAGTCGGTACTCACGCTGTGCATTAATAATGATTAACAGTGGCTACTTTACGTAGGACAGTGTTCTTCAGGTCTTCTGCTTCCATACTCTGCCTCAGATTCTGGCCCAGACAGGGTCACAGAGTGACATGATATTCATTGAAGCACACTTGGATTGGGTCCAGTTAACAACTTGGAATTTAAATATAAAATTATAACAACATGGAATTTAAATGATTACTTAGACAACCTAAAGAGATGTTTGAACAGGGGGAATTGGGAGCAGTGATACTCAACTAACAAACACAGACATTCACCTGGGTTACAATCAGGCCAAACATCAAGCTGATATCGGTCAGCTGTATTTTATTGTCATTAACCTTCAGAGCTGGGGCTGACCAATGTGGGGCTGCTATAAATCTCTTTTCTCGGAAGGCTCACCACCACCATGTAGCCCAAGAATACGGGTTCCACCCTGGCAGATCCAGTTCCTCCTGACGGCTGCTTTCTTCCCTCCCCACAAACCTTTCTGCCTCCTGACATTTGATGATGGTAATTGGTATTATTTAATATTTTTATTGTAACATTAAACCATGTTCACAGATTCCAAGTCTGATTAGTTGGCTGCTTACTTGGCATTATGGTCGGCTTACTAGTTTAAAAAGCAGAAATATGCATTAATGGAATGCTGTAAGATTAGGGAGCTATGTCCTGCGCGTTTATCAGGGACTTGGGTGAAGACACGGAAGCTGCGGAGCTTAGCATAGTGGCTCATAGATAGGGTGACAGGATCAGGGTTCAAACAGGTCTCAACAGGCTGCTATTCTGGGCCAAAACCAACAAGAGGAAATTCAGTAGTGATGAATGTTAAGTCTTGCATAAGTACAAATGGGAGAGAGCTGGCTCTCCCATCGTTTTGAAAAAGACATTGTTCTGAAGAAGAAAAACAATTGCTTACCGTTATTGAGATGTTCACCAACTGCATTCGATGAGATACTGCCTGTACTTCATATGTATTATTTTATTTAAAATCCTGTTTGGGTAAAGATTATCATCTCCATTTCATTTAGAGTTTTAGGAAGTTTAAGAAACTCAGAATCAAACAGAGTCAAAGTTTAACCATTATGTGATGCTGCCTCCAGAGCAGATTCCAATAAATGGGCTGACTGAAAAAGGAAGGAATGGAGGGAGGGAGAGAAGAAGGAAACTTAGGTTTTGTCTAAAGAAACCTGTATCATAGGTGAAATGTATAGTCTGTCTTTTTAGATTCAGTGTTGTATTCTGGACACTACATTTTAAGCTTAAAAATGTACAAATTTCGATGTGTGCCGAGAGAGAATGTAGTTAGTTGCAAAGGATCTGGGAACATAGAAGGAACTAGGAGGCTTTCAGAAAGCTTGAGAAGGGCTCTTCTGTAGAAGAGGATCAAGACTCTGTCCACTTCTCTAGAGGGATGGAAGCTCCAGGGAAGCAGGTTCTGTTTCACTGCAAGGAAGAAGATGCAACACATTTTCAGCAATGGTCCAGGTGGCGCTTCATTCTGCTTCAGTGGAGTTATTTCTGAATGTCTGTGTTATCATCATGCTGCTAGGATCAAAGGGAAGAGAGCAGAACTGGGTGGAAATCTGGGATGTTACTGCTATTTCTCCAGAGAAATTGTATGAAAAAGGCAGAAGGGCTGGCTGCTGGAGACGGCATTGGGGTTTCAAAGCAAAATCCAAACATCTTCCTGGCTGAGGAGAGGAGAAAAACTCAAGGACCTCTCTTTAGGTGCCATTTGTACTCTGCTTTCTTCCAGGGAAGATGTCTTACCTATCCAATCAGAGAAATCAAATGCTTGCACTTACAACATGCCTATTTTAGTTATTTTAGAATCAAGATTCTTTTTTTTTTTTTTTTGTGAGTTAAGGTAGAGAAGTTATGGAAAGAAACCCGATTCTAACTATGAACTGAACAGATGGGATAGTGGGAATGAAAACAAATTAAAAGCATTGCAAAAACTCTCAACTGTCATTTAAAAATATATATGATGATGTTTTTCAACTTTTCACATTCAACCTTTCGGTATATCGAGTGACAAAATGAAAAATCAATTTCAGCTGTGTATATTTTAACCATTTACCTAAATGATTTGGACTTACTCAACCTAAAAGTCCAGATGAAAGTATTAAACTGCTTATTGTATTTTTTTGTGAATTAAAACTTTATTTTTTTATTATGTCATAGACAGGACACAGTTATGTTTGGTGACGTTTGGTATAGAAAATTGAACTGAACAGTGGTCTAATTAGAACAGTAAATAGTATGGGTTTAATTAGTCCCTATTCCTGATGACAGATTTGATCCGTCACCAGGTATTTATCATTTCCTTTCACTTGACTGTTACTGAAATATTGCCTTTAGAAGAACTGCTTACTGTGCTATAAATAGGTAGCTTGGCAAGAATCCATAAAGCCTGCTGACCGGTGAGACTTGAGTGAAAATTATTGGAAAACCCCCTCTTTGCTTCCAGTCATTATTTCTTCATTTCACTTTTGAAGGTCATTTCCACAGATCCCTCTTTTAATTTAATTTAATTAATTTTTTTTTTTTTTTTTTTTTTTTTTTGGTTAGATGAGGTAACTTGCCTAAGGACTTAAGGAAACCTGTGCAATATCTAGTTATGTCACGTGCTGCAGTTTATTAGTATGTCAGTTTCTTTCATAAACTTTGCTGTTCTCCAACTTAGAGCTTACCTATTAAATTCTGTCTGACTTGAACTTTTCTATACACCAAGAATATGTGGTTTTTGTTTGTTTGCTTCCTTGTTTTTAATTAAGGTATGATATGTTTTATTAAGAAAACACTACAAAATGCAGAGAAACAACAACAAAATACGTTAAAGTCACCCAGATCCCTCACACGTAGAGGTAATGACTGTCACGTTTTAATTAACCTCTCATTCCTCTCCCTATGTGTGTACAAAGTTTACATGTATGAAAAATGATATAGATTTAATATGATTATCTAATGATCATCTTTTTCCCCACCCCAATATTTTTAAAATAGAAATTTCAAAAACCATTACTATTTGAAAGTTCAAATAGTAATAAAACTGGCATTTAACGATTTATCATATTCTGGGGGAGGTGCTAGGGAAAATAAAACCTTCAGTTGACATTCATTTCCTGTCTGTTCCCAACAACATTCGTTCCTAGTCCTACTTCTTCCATTAGAGCTAACTTGGTGTTTCCAGCCTGTATACCTCCAGCCCATATATGTGTGCTTTTACTAGTACATTTTGCATATATATTCTTATGCCTATAGCTTTAGCTGTAGAAAAGGGATAGACAATGATATATGTGTTTTTGTTTTAATGTATTAAACCTATCAGTCTTTTCCTTTATAATTTCTACTTTTGTTGATATATCTAGGATAGTCTTTCCTATACAACTATTGGTATAGATATATACAAGATTAATGTGATCATGAATCTGTAATATTGCTAATATTTTATGGTTTCAATATTTTAACATGAATTTCTAATAGATCTGGAATTCGTTTTGGCATATTCTTTGCAGAAGTTATCTGTAATTTTTAAAAACACAAAACATGCCAGTCATGGTGGCTCACGCCTATAATCCCAGCACTTTGGGACACCAAGGCAGGTAGATCACAAGGTCAGGAGATTGAGAACATCCTGGCTAACACGGTGAAACGCCATCTCTATTAAAAATATTAAAAAATTAGCCAAGCATGGTGGCACGCACCTGTAGTCCTAGCTACTTGGGAGGCTGAGGCAGGAGAATTGCTTGAACCTGGGAGGTGGAGGTTGCAGTGAGCTGAGATCAGACCACTGTACTCCACCTCAAAAAAAAAAAAAAAAAAAAAAAAAAAAAAACAACAAAACCCACAAAACATTTGTCACATTGATTTATGATACTATACCATGTCCTTATACTTGGTCTGTTTCTGGATTCTTTTTGTTTTTTTATCTAATAGATCCAATTGTTCGTTGCTGTGCCAATTCTCTATTAATTGAAATAATTTCCCTCTCATTTTACTTCTTTTACAGTACTTTTAATTGCATTTAAAAATGCATAACATGAGATCTACCCTTTTAATAAATTTTGAAGCAGATAATACAGTATTGTTAATTATAAGTACAATGTTGAAAAACTAATCTCTAGAACTTTATAATTTTACATGGCTGAAACTGTATGCCTATTGAACAGTAACTCTTCATTTTCTCATCACCCCCATCCCTGGCAACCACTCTACTTTCTGCTTCAAGTAATTGGACTATGTTAGATGCATCATATAAATGGACCCATGCAGTGTTTGTCTTTTGTGACTGGCTTGTTTCACATAGCCTAATATCCTCAAGATTCATCCATATTGTAGCATGTAATAGGCTTTCCTTCTTTTTAATGACTCCATAATATTCCGTTGTATGTATACCACATGTTGTTTACCCATGCATCTGTTGATGGACATTTGGGTTGCTTCCATGTCTTGGTTATTGCAGACAATGAGTACGCAAATATCTCTTTGAAACACTGATTTCAATTATTTTGGATAAATACCAAGAAGTTGGATTGCTGGATCATATAGTAATTCTGTCTTCCTTCACAGTATTTTAGTTTTTTTTCTCTTGGCTTTTTTGTTTTGTTTGTTTGTCTGTGACAGAATCTTGCCCTGTCACTCAGCCTGGAGTGCAGTGGCAGGATCTCAGCTCACTGCCACCTCTGTCTCCCAGGTTCAAGCAATACTAGTGCCACAGCCTTCCGAGTACCTAGGACTACAGGCATGTGCTACCATGCCCAGCTAGTTTTTTGTATTTTAGTAGAGGGGTTTTGCCATGATGCCCAGGCTCATCTTGAACTCCTGAGCTCAGGAAATCTCCCTACCTCGGCCTCCAAAAGTGCTAGGATTATAGACATGAGTCACTGTGCCTGGCCTACCTTGGCTCTTATAGATATTTATGATACTAAATGAACTTTAGAATCACTTATGTTTCAAAAAATTTTTCTTTGGGGATTTTGATGGGACTTGCTATAAATTTATAGATAAACTTGGAGAGAAGTAGCATTTTACAGTATTGAGTCTACTCATTCAGGATATGGTTGTTTCTTCATTTATTCAAGTCTACTTTAGGCCCCTTAGTAAAGTTTGTAACTTTAATGAGCTTCATTTCTTTTCACATCTATACCTACATCTATCTGTGTACCTTTTACTTGTAATGCCCCTTCTTCTTTATAGTATTCTTAATTAAGTCAATGATGGAAAGTCCAGGAGACCAATTAAACCAAACTGTACTCATAATTGGGTCTTTCCTATTTTCTTGAATTTGAAAGTTTTAGAACTTGGCCAAGCTTGTTCATATGACTTTGTTTTCTATGAATGGAGACTCTCTCAGGAGGTTCCACAAATCCTTATGCAAGGTTTCTTGGCAGTTACCACCAGTCTGCCTGACATACAAGCAAGTCAGAATTTCACTGATGAGCACTACTACTACTACTACTACTACTACTACTACTACTACTACTTCTTCTTCTTCTTCTTCTTCCTCCTCCTCCTCCTCTTCCTCCTCCTCCTTCTCCTTCTTCTTCTTTTTCTTCTTCTTCTTCTTCTTCTTCTTCTCTTCTTCTTCTTCTTTTTCTTTTTTTTTTTGAGGCAGAGTCTTGCTCTGTTTTCCATTCTGGAGAGCAGTGGCGCAATCTCAGCTACAACCTCCGCCTCCTGGGTTTAAATGATCCTCCTGCCTTAGCCTCCAGAGTAGCTGGGATTACAGACACACGCCATCATGCCCGGCTAATTTTTGTATTTTTAGTAGAGACAATTAGGCTCAAGCTGGGTCCTCGCTATGTAAGTTAGAAAACAGAATAATATAATTGATATTTAGTCAATTTATTTAAATTTAGGAATGATAAAATTTCAGATATAAAGCTGAGCTTAAAAGCCATCTCAACAAAACCTTCTTAAGGTAGAAAGGCATGCATGTGTCAACTGATTTTCATCTAAACCTGCCATGTTTTTTTAAATGCAGTTATTCCATAGCAAATAATGTTGGGGTATCATTGGTCTTTGTGAAGAGCTTAGAAAATGACTGGATTTGGGAGGTGGAGGTGAGTGGATCACCTGAGTTCAACACCTTCCTGGCCAACATGGCAAAACCCCATCAGGAGTTCAACACCAACCTGGCCAACATGGCAAAACCCCATCTTTACTAAAAATACAAAAATGAGGCAGGTGTGATGGTGGGCACCTGTAATACCAGCTACTGAGGAGGCTGACGCAGAATTGCTTGAACCTGGGAGGTGGAGGTTGTGTGAGCCAAGATCACGCCATTGCACTCCTGGGCAATAAGAGGGAAACTCCGTCTCAAAACAAAACAAAACAAAACAAAAAAAAGATGACTCTGGAAGCTTTGGGATATTTCTACCACATTTGTCTATCATTTATTGTGGTGGTGGTGTTTTGTTTTTTTTTTAACGTCTAGACCTCAAGAAACACTCGTTCAGATGAAGACAAAGATGGCAACTGGGATGCTTGGGGTGACTGGAGTGACTGCTCCCGGACCTGCGGGGGAGGAGCATCGTATTCTCTGCGGAGATGTTTGACTGGAAGGTCAGTGGTGGCCTCACTTGCTCCTGTCTATGGAATGTGTCAGTGCATCTGGATGGGTGGAGAGGAGAGAGAACTTTATTTGGCTTTGGAATGTACTGTGATGATGGTGAAGCATTTGCATTTTCTAAATGTTAGTCAACCTCAGGTTAACGTATTTAAGCAGCAATGGTCCTGTTTTCGTAGGTGTGGCCATGTTGCCCACAGGACTCAGGAGCACCAGACACTTTGGGCTTTGAGGAAAGGAAATCCTGGCACCTTAAGTCACTGGTTTAAAGTTGTCAAGAGTTGGGGCAAGAGGTCAAGCCTTCTAATTTCTGCCCTTGGGTTGCTGCAACTTAATCCAGTTCTTGTTCATCTACTCTGATCAACCCATTGATTAAGAACATGGTGCAAGTTCTGTTTTCACATTTTAGATATGTTTATATTAAATAACATTTGCCAAAATGTATTTTTAAAACCTCTAAATTTGTATTAAGTCTGTGCTTATCATTGTTTTTGAGACAATTTAAGGTAATTCTTTATGGAACGGTTTGCATCAGCTCTTAGGTAAGACAGAGCCCCAGACTGATGGAATCTGACATGCTGGTCTTGTACAAAAGAAAATTCCAAGATTATGGCAGCCATCTTCAGATTTCGGATATTGTTAAGAAAAAGGGTAAATTGACCTTTGCTGATTAGCTTCAAGATACAGAGTAGAAATGCAGGGAGAGCATAGTTTGGCTCAAGTTTGGGTTTTATTGAGGTCACTGTTTTATGATACATTAAACAGTGACCAAATATGTCCTCCAGTTTCCTTGAGGCAATGCAGAGCAGGGGCAGTTGAGAGATTGTACATGTGGCCTTTGAGAGGAAAGACTCACTGATCTACTCCAGGAAGGCATGAGAAGGCTGCTGGAGGCACTGTAGTAGCATTCCCCCAGGGTGAATCCTAACTCAGAGCATGGAAGCTTCAGTAAAGCACTGTAGAACTAAATCCAGGGATTAGTCTTGCAAAGACAAAGTGGTATGCCTGCTTCCCCATATTTTCACCTTAGTAAAGAGATACAGGCCCTGGCATTCTGTGTCATGCTGTGTGGAAGAATGATTGGGGTATCATGCTGTATTGGGATATATTTATCCTGCCGAAGAGGCTGCAATAGGGGAGCTATATCCTGTGGGCAAGGGGAGGGGGCTTTTTTGTTGTTGTTAATAGAATCTTGCTCTGTCGCCCAGGCTGGAGTGCAGTGGTGCGATCTTGGCTCACTGCAACCTCCACTTCCCAGGTTCAAGCAATTCTCCTGCCTCAGCCTTCCAAGTAGCTGGGATTACAGGTGCCTGCCACCACACCTGGCTAATGTTTGTATTTTTAGTAGAGACAGGGTTTCACTATGTTGGCCAGGCTGGTCTCGAACTCCTGACCTAAATGATCCACCGGCCTCCCATTGCTGGGAATACAGGCCCAAGGGTAAGTTCTGTCCCACTGCTGGCCAGCCACATGGAGCACGGAGGCGGGGGGCTTCCCAACCTGGAAACAAGTGGGGAAGGGAGAACGTTGGCATCTCTTTCTAACCTTCAAGTCTGAAGACTATAAATAATTTGCAATTAGTGGTAGGGTTAGAGTGGGAAAGGAGTGGGATTTATTTGCATTTTTTTTATATGTACTTGCATTTGTTAAAAAGAATTTAGAGGAATATGTTAAGGACCATGAATGATCACTTTTATCCTATTGTCCTACAACTAGAATGTTCACATATTTATTTATTATTTGGTTCATTTTAAAAGTTTCTTTGATTTTGCTTGGAACATAATTTTGCCAAGTGATATGTCTCCAGAATGCTTGTGATTTTATCTTCTCTTTCCTAACTGGGCCCTGTTGCTGATAGAAGAGGCTGCAGGTAGGGCAGGGCAATTGCTGAACCTCTTCCATCTTTTCCACTCCTATTCAGAAGGGGAGACTTGGGCAAGAGGAGAGGAAAGGGAGGTGGGAGAGTTCTTAGTTGACTTTATTGTTGAGAGCAGATATTGATGCTCTCTGTCAAGTGTCTTAAGTTGGCTGTTGTAAGCACTTTGATGGATTTTTCTGAAAAATTGCCTTTTCCCTCCCAAATTCCTTGGGATTTCTTGCCTCCAATTCCCTTGAAATGTGCTATTCACAACACTTTGTCTTGGTAATATTGCTCTTTCCTCAGCTCTGGGACTGCTAGACATACCCCCAGCTTCTCCCTGTTTACATGTGCTTACCCCTCAGTGGCCATCCTGGCAAGTTCCTAATACAACCACATGTTGGCAGTCATGCACATACCCACATCTGGTTCACAGGAAACCCTCATGTAAAGTTTGCTAAACAAACTCTTGAAGTTTAGGGACCCAGTGCTGCAACACCTGTTCTGCTTACATGGACTACTGCAGCTGTTCTCAGCCCTTAAATCTCTCAGGTGTGAATTAAACACCAGCCAACTGTAGGTGACGCATACTGAATGCTTCAAGTGGTGTCTTCAAAATTTCTTCCTCTTGATTTGGGTTTAGCAAACTGAAGCCCTAATCCCTTCTCCTTCATGGTGTAGAATGACAGGAAGTCTCACAGCACACCTTTTTCAATGAAATCTTCAGAAGTTCTTCCCATAAGTCTCTGGCTCCAGATCCTTTTAATTCCCTTGATGTAGGTAAGGAGTTTAACTCCAGTGAACTGAACTAACACATATCCTGCCTTCAAGGTTCACATCTAAGGAGACAAACAATAAACAAGTAAACAATCAAATTATTTGTAATTAAAAATTGTGTCAAGGAGATGCATAAAATGGTCAGGGAAGCCCTCTGTGCTGGGGCATGTTTATGCTGACACCTTACTGCTAAGAAGAAATTAGTTATGTGATGGGAAGACACATATGAGACAAAAAAATTCAGATAGTAGGAGCAGCATATGTAAATGTCCTGGAGCAGGAAATGGAAACAGTCTTTTATGCCTGGAGAACAATTAGATGAGAGTGAGCAGAATGGGCAGTCCCCTGCAGACAGACTCTTGGTGGGCTCAGAGCCAGCCAGCATCCCATCCTGCACTAACACTGTGCAGAGAACAGTGGATCCTGCCCTGCCCTGAGCAACCACTCCTGCTTTTGGGGCACAGAGAAAGCACCCAGACTTGCACCTGCCAGTGCCCTGCCCCCAAGCCACACCACCTCCAGCATGACTGCATACACAGTCACCAATAGGGGCCTCCCACCCACCCATAGCTGCATTGCCTCCACCACTGGTGAATGCCTACAGGGAGGCAGGCCCCCAGGTACCTGCTAGCACTCTGCCATAGCTGCCACTACTGCTGCTACTGGTATGTGCAAATGAGGGTGGATCCTGCTGTCATTGTGCTATGAAATGCTTTGGCTGACATCAGCCATCAGAATGTAATGGCCAGCAGTCCAAAAGCACCTTGGCCCGCCAGTGCAGTGAATTCATAACATCAAGGAGCCATAGAACAAGGTTGGGGCCCAATACAAGTTCCTCAGAGTTAGAACATGCAGTCCAGGTGCTGGGAGCCAAGCATTGGCCCCCTAAAATCTTTCAGAAATGAAAGCCAGTTGGCTGAATCCACCTTATACTAGAATCAAACCCTCAAGGTCATCAAAAAAAAACAGGATAAAAGAAAAAAAATTATGTAAAAAGTCAGCAACCTCAAGGATTAAGGGAAGATAAGCCCACAAAGATGAGAAAGAATTAGCACAAGAACCCTGACAACTCAAAAAGCTAGAATGCCTTCTTTGAACAGATAACCACCTTGCCTCTCCAGCAAGGGATCTGAACCAGGCTGAGATGGATGAAGTGACAGAAACAGAGTTCAGAATATGGACAGAAATGAAGATCCTTGAGCTGTAGCAGTATGTTGAAACCCAGTCCAGGGAAGCTAAAAATCATTATAAAACAATACTGGAACTTGCAGACAAAATAGCCAGCATATAACTGAACTGAGAGAGCTGAAAAACACACTACAAGAATTTTATAATACAATCACAAGTATTAATAACAGAATAGACCAAGTGGAGGAAAGAATCTCAGAGCTTGAAGACTAGCTTTCTGAGATAAGACAGTCAGACAGGAATGGAGAAAAAAGAATGAATGGAATGAACAAAACCTCTGAGAAATATGGGATTATGTAAAGAGACCAAATCTATAACTTATTGGTGTCCCTGAAAAAGAGGAGGATAATGGAACCAACTTGGAAAACATATCTCAGGATATTATCCATGAGAACTTCATGGAAGAACTCAATTAGCTAGACAGGCCAACATTCAGATTCAGGAAATGCAGATAACCCCAGTAAAATACTTTACAAGAAGATCATCCCCAAGGGACATAGCCATCAGATCCTCCAAGGTTGAAATGAGAGAAAAAGTGTTAAAGGCAGATAGAGAGAAAGGTCAGATAACCTACAAAGGGAAGTCCATTGACTAACAACAGACCTCTCAGCTGAAACCCTACAAGCGAGATGAGATTTGGGGCCAATGTTCAACATTCTTAAAAGAAATTCCAACCCAGAATTTTATATCCAGCAAATTAAACTTCATAAGTGAATGATAAATATGATCTTTTTCAGATAAGCAAATGCTTTTAAGAACTCCTTGTAAAAGCTCCTGAAGGAGGCACTAAATGTGGAAAGGAAAGACCATTACCAGCCACTACAAAAACATACTGAAGCACACAGACCAGTTACACTATAAAGCAACCGCATAAACAAGTCTGCAAAATAACCAGCTAACATCATAATGACAGGATTAAATCCTTGAATGTAAGTGTGCTAAATGCCCTCATTAAAAGACACAGAGTAGCAAGCTGGATAAAGAACCAAGACCCATTAGTTTGCTTGTCTTCAAGAGACACATCTTACATGCAATGACATACATAGGCTAAAATAAAGAGATGGAGAAAAATCTACCAAACAAATGGAAAACAGAAGAAAGCAGAGGTTGCAATCCTAGTTTCAGGCAAAACAGACTTTAAACCAGAAAAATTTTTAAAAATGAAGAAGGATATTACATAATGGTAAAGGGCTCAACTATCCTAAATATATATGCACCTAACACAGCAGCACCCAGATTCATAAAGCAAATTCTTAGAGACCTTCAAAGAGATTTAGACTCCCTCACAGTAATAGTAAAAGACTTTAACACCCTACTGCCAATATTAGATATCAAGACAGAAAATTAACAAAGATATTCAGGACCTGAACTCAGCACTGGATCAAAGGAACCCCATAGACATCTACAGATCTCTCCACTCCAAAACAACAGAATATACATTCTTCTCATCACCACATGGCACTTACTCTAAAATTGATCACATAATTGAAAGTAAAACATTCTTCGGCATATACAAAAGAACTGAAATCATAAAAAGCAATCTTCAGACCACAGCACAATCAAATTAGAAATCAAGACTAAGAAAATCACTCAAAACCATACAATCACATGGAAATTGAATAACCTGCTTCTGAACGACTTTGGGGTAAATAAAAAATTTAGGGCAGAGATCAAGAAGTTCTTTGAAACTAATGAGAACAAAGATACATGCCAGAATTTCTGGGACACAGCTAAGGCAATGTTAAGAGGGAAGTTTATAGCACGGAATGCCCACATCAAAAAGTTAGAAAGATCTCATTTTAACAACCTAACCTCACAACTAAAAGAACTAGAGAACCAAGAGCAAACCAATCCCAAAGCTAGAAGAACACTAGAAATAAATTAGGGCTGAGCCGAACAATATTGAAACACAAAAAAACATTCAAAAGGTCAACGAATTCAGGAACTGATTTTTTGAAAAATACAGTAAAATAGACTGCTAGCTAAATTAATAAAGATTCAAATAAACACAATCAGAAATGACGAGGGGGATATTGCCACTGACTCCACAGAAATAAAAACAACCGTCAGGTAATATTAGAACCACCCCTATGCACATAAGCTAGAAAATCTGGAAAAAATAAATTCCTGAACACATACACCCTGTCAAGACTGAACCAGGAAGAAATTGAATCCCTAAGTAGATCAATAATGAGCTCTGAAACTGAACCAGTGATAAATAGCCTACCAGCCAAAAAAGTCCGAGATGAAATGGATTCACAGCTAAATTCTATCAGAGGTACAAGAAGAACTGGTACCATTTCTGCAGAAAGTATTTCAAAACACTGAGGGGGAGGACTCCTCCCTAACTCATTCTATAAGTCCGACATCATCCTGTTACCAAAATCTGGCAGAGCCACAACAGAGAAGACTTCAGGCCAATATTTTTGATAAACATTGATGCAAAAATCCTTAACAAAATACTGACAAACTGAATCCAGCAATACATCAAAAAGTTTATCTACCACTATCAAGTAAGATTTATCCCTGGGATGCAAGATTGATTCAACATATACAAATTAATAAATGTGACTCATCATATAAACAGAAATAAGACAAAAACCACGATTGTCTCAATAGATGCAGAGAAAACTTTTCATAAAATTCCACACATCTTTATGTTAAAAACTCTCAATAAGGCTGGGCACAGTGGCTCACACCTGTAATCTCAGCACTTTGGGAGGCTGAGACAGGTGGATCCCCTGAGACAGGTGGATCCCCTGAGGTCAAGAGCAGGATGGCCAACATGGTGAAACCCCGTCTCTACTAAAAATACAAAAATTAGCTGGGCGTGGTGGCAGGCCCCTGTAATCCCAGCTACTTGGGAGGCTGAGGCAGGAGAATCACTGGAACCCAGGAGGTGGAGGTTGCAATGAGCCGAGATCATGCCATTGCACTCGAGCCTGGGTGACAAGAGTGAAACTCCAACTCAAAAAACAAACAAAAAAAATCCCTCAGTAAAGTAGGTATTGAAGGAACATACATCAAAATAATAAGAACCATCTATGACAAACACAGTCAATATCATACTGAATAGGCAAAAGCTGGAAGTATTCCCCTTGAAAAGCAGTACAAGACAGGGATGCCCTGTCTCACCACTCCTATTCAACGTAGTGCTGGAAGTTTTGGATGAGGCAATCAGATAAGATAAAGAAATAAATCATTTAAATAGGAAGAGAGGAAGTCAAACTATTCCTATTGGCAGATGACCTAATCCTATTTCTGGAAAACCCCATAGTCTCAGGCCAAAGGCTCCCTAAACTGATAACTTCAGCAAAGTCTCAGGATACAAAATCAATGTGAAAAAATTGTTAACATTCTTATACACCAGCAACAGTCAAGCCAGGAGCCAAATCAGAAACACAATCCCTTTCACAGTTGCCACACACACAAAATAAAATACCTAGGAATACAGCTAACTAGGGAGGTGGGATATTTCTATAAGGAGAACTATAAGATGCCACTTGAAGAAATCAGAGATGACACAAACAAATGGAATAACATCCTATGCTCATGGGTAGAAAGAATCAATATTGTTAAAATGGCCATACTACCCAAAGCAATTTATAGATTCAATGCTATTTCTATTCAAGTAACATTGAAATTCTTTATGGAACTAGAAAAAAACTATTTTAACGTCCATATGAAACCAAAAAAGAGCCTGAATAGCCAAGGCAATCCTAAACAAAAAGAATGAAGAAGGCATCATGCTGCCTGACTTAAAACTATACTTCAGGGCTACGGTAATCAAAACATCATGATACTGGTGCAAAAACGTACACATAGACTAATGGAACAAAATAGAGCACCTATAAATAAGGCCACACACCTACAACTTCTAATCTTTGACAAATCTGACAGAAACAAGCAACAGAGAAAGCATTTCCTATTCAATAATGAGTGCTTTGCCCGTTCAGTATGATGTTGGCTGTGGGTTTGTCATAAATAGCTTTTATTATTTTGAGATATGTTCCATCAATACCTAGTTTATTGAGAGTTTTTAACATAAAGGGCTGTAGAATTTTGTTGAAGCCCTTCTCTGCATATATTGAGATAATCATGTGGTTTTTGTCTTTGGTTCTGTTTATGTGATGGATTACATTTATAGATTTGGATATGTTGAACCAGCCTTGCATCCCCTGGATGAAGCCTACTTGATCGTGATAGATAAGCTTTTTGATATGCTGTTGCATTCAGTTTGCCAGTATTTTATTAAAGATTTTTCATCAGTGTTCATCATGGATATTGGCCTAAAGTTTTCTTTTTTAGTTGTGTCTCTGCCAGGTTTTGGTATCAGGATAATGTTGGTCTCATTGACCAACATTAGTTAGGGAGGATTCCCTCTTTTTGTATTGTTTGGAATAGTTTCAGAAGGAATGGTACCAGTTCCTCTTTGTACATCTGGTAGAATTAGGCTGTGAACCTGTCTAGGCCTGGACTTTTTTTTGGTTGGTAGGCTATTAATTGCTGCCTCAACTTCACATCTTGTTATTGGTCTATTGAGGGATTCACTTCTTCCTCGTTTAGTCTTGGGAGGGTATAAGTGTCGAGGAGTTTATCCATTTCTTCCATATTTACCGGTTTATATGCATAGCGTTGTTTGTAGTAATCTCTGATGGTAGTTTTTATTTCTGTGGAATCAGTGGTGATATCCCGTTTATCATTTTTTACTGCATCTATTTGATTCTGTTCTCCTTTCTTTTTTATTAGTCTGGCTAGTGGTCTATTTTGTTGATCTTTTAAGAAAACCAGCTCCTGAATTTATTGATTTTTTGAAGAGTTTTTTGTGTCTCTATCTCCTTCAGTTCTGGTCTGATGTTAGTTATTTCTTGTCTTCTGCTAGCTTTTGAATTTTTTTGATCTTGCTCCTCTAGCTCTTTCAATTTTGATGATAGGATGTCAATTTTAGATCTTTCCTCGCTTCTCATGTGGACATTTATTGCTAAACATTTACCTCTTGACACTGCTTTGAAAGTGTCCCAGAGATTCTGGTACACTGTGTCTTCATTTGTATTGGTTTCAAAGAACATCTTTATTTCTGCCTTCTTTTCATTGTTTATCCAGTTGTCACTCAGGAGCACGTTGTTCAGTTTTCATGTAATTGTGCAGTTTTGAGTGAGTTTCTTAATTTTGAGTTCTAGTTTGATAGCCCTGTGGTCTGAGAGACTGTTATGATTTCCATTCTTTTGCATTTGCTGAGGAGTGATTTACTTCCAATTATATGATCAATTTTAGGGTAAGTGCAATGTGGTGCTGAGAAGAATGTATATTCTGTTGATTTGGGGTGGAGAGTTCTATAGAGTCTATCAGGCCTGCTTGGTCCAGATCTGCGTTCAAGTCCTGGTTATCCTTGTTGATTTTCTGTCTTGTTGATCTGTCTAACATTGACAGTGGAGTGTTAAGGTCTCTCACTATTATTGTGTGGGAGTAAACAGAGATATAGACCAATGGAACAGAATAGAAGCCTTGGAAGTAACACCACACATCTACAACCATCTGATATTTGACAAATCTGACAAAAACAAGCAATGGGGGAAAGATTCCCTGTTTAATAAATGGTGTTGGGAAAACTGGCTAGCTGTGTGCAGAAAGCTGAAACTGGACCCCTTCCTTACACCTTACACTAAAATTAACTCCAGATGGATTAAAGATTTAAACATAAGAACTAACACCATAAAAACCCTAGAAGAGAACCCTGGAAGTACCATTCAGGACATGGCATAGGCAAGGACTTCATGACTAAAACATCAAAAGCAATGGCAACAAAAGCCAAAATAGGCAAATGAGATCCACTTAAACTCCAGAGCTTCTGTACAGCAAAAGAAATAATCATTAGCGTGAACCAGCAACCAACAGAATGGGAAAAAAATTTTTGCAATCTACCCATCTGACAAAGGGCTAATATCCAGAATCTACAAATAACTAAAACAGATTTACAAGAAAAAAAATAAACCCATCTAAAAGTGGGCGAAGGATATGAACAGACACTTTTCAAAAGGAGACATTTACGAGGCCAACAAACATATGAAAAATTGCTCAACATCACTTGTCATTAGAGAAATGCAAATCAAAACTACATTGAGATACCATCTCATGCCAGTTAGAATGGCAATCATTAAAAAATCTGGAGACAACAGATGCTGGAGGGGATGTGGAGAAATAGGAATGCTTTTACACTGTTGGTGGGAGTGTAAATTAGTTTGACCATTGTGGAAGACAGTGTGGTGATTCCTCAAGGATCTAGAAATATAAATTCCATTTGACCCAGCAATCATATCACTGGGTATATATCCAAAGGATTATAAATCATTCTATTATAAAGACACATGCACATATATGTTCATTGCAGCACTGTTTATAATAGCAAAGACCTGAAACCAACCCAAATGCCCATCAATGATAGACTGGATAAGGAAAATGTGGCACATATACACCATTGGATACTATGCAGCCATAAAAAAGGATGAATTCATGTCCTTTGTAGGGATATGGATGAATCTGGAAACATCATTCTTAGCAAACTGACACAAGAACAGAATACGAAACACCGCATGTTCTCACTCATAGGTGGGTGTTGAACAATGAGAACACATGGGCACAGGGAGGGGAACATCACACACTGGGATTTGTTGAGGGGTTGAGGGCTAGGGGTGGGACAGCAGCGGGTGGGGAAGTTGGGGAGAGATAACATTGGGAGAAATGCCTGATGTAGGTGACAGGGGGATGGAGGCAGCGAACCACCATGGCATGTGTGTGCCTGTGCAACCGTCCTACAAGATCTGCACATGTACCCCAGAACTTAAAGTACAATTAAATAAAAGTGGTGCAAGCCGCCATTTATGAAGTTTAAAAAAAAGGAAGAGCAAATTTTTAAAGTATCTGCATATGCACTGTGTGTGTGTGTGTGTGTGTGTGTGTGTGTGTGTGTGTGTGTGTTCACATTCCTTTACTCCAAATATCAGGGATCTGGATTAGAGTCAAAGTTTGATCAAGTCCCTTGTTAATCCAGTTATGGCTGCCTATGGGAAAACTGCCCTACTTCTGCCTAAAGAGTTGCTTCTTTAGACCTATTGCTGCTTTATGTTATTATTGAGACTGAATGGGTAGCTGCAGTTGAAGGCATTCACAAGAAGAAACGTGATGTTTCTTTGCATCAGTGAATCTCATTTTTTATTATTTTGTGGCTTTTCTTCATTTGGAGATAGTTTCTGCAATGTCTGTATTTTATTTGATCTCTCCAGAATACCCTTTCCCATGCAGGCACTGAGTGTTTTACAGGGACCCTCATTGAGTGGGACCTTATGTCCCCTTACACTGTTTTCTTAGACTGGCTGCCCCCATGCCATTGATTGGCAGGAATTAGCTACATCATCTGTCACTCTAATGTAGTGGGAATTGGTGGGTTCTCCTGTGGATCTCCTCTACTTGCTTCAAAGGCAGATTTCTCATTTCTGTACAATGAATAGTTTATTTATGTACTCACTTTTAATTCAGTCTTGCTTACCCTATATATAGCAATAATCACCTAAAGTTTCTGCCTTTTGTATAGCTTCTATGAATTTCCAGGTATGATACAGAATTATTCACTTATTAACATACTTGGTTATTTCAATGGGAATTTGTAAGGGGAAAGCAATATATGCCCTCAGATCACCATCTCTATTTAAAATTTTTCCACCTCTCTCCATTTTCCTTAAATTTTTTTCCCTGAAATTTTACCTCTGCTAATTTGGAAATTATATACATATCCTGTTTTTATTTTACTGATAATTACATTTATATTTAAAAATCACACCTTAATAATTATTTTGTAGCTATCTCTGCCAATAATAGTTTCTTTCGATTCATCCTTATGTAAGATGACGAATACTTAGGTTTTTTTTTTGCTTTATTCTAATTTCTTAGGTTTATTATAGAATTTGGGATTTTATCTTCAGTTTATTGGCAGTTTGTTTCTTTATACTTTTTCTTGCATACTAAAGCAAGGTTGAAACCTGTGTGTATGCATTATTTCAACGCTTATTATCTATCTTAGTTGTTTGTTTGTGCACACATTATTTCAATGCTGATTGTCAGTTGTCTGCTGCTTCGAGTCCCCATTTCTTCCTTTGAGCATTCAGTTCTTCATGTTGAATGATAGGTTAGTTGGCAGAGATATATTTTGAGCTGTGCTTCCGGAATTATAATGTGCATACGAATCACCTAGGGATCTTGTTAAAATATAAACTTTGATTCAGTAGATGTAGAGTGAGGCCCAAGAGCTTTCATTTCTAACAGATTCTCAGGTGATGTCAGTGTAGCCTGTCCATGGACCACACTTCAAGCAACAAAATTTTATAGACTTTTTAATTTCAGGAAAAAGTTGTAGGTCTTATACTTTATGAGTTCTTACATATCTGAAAATGCCTTTTTCTTGCTTTTACACATAAACAGTGAATGGCTTGAATATAAAATTCCTAAGATACAATCTTTTCCTTTTAAGAATTGGTAGTTCCTTTTCCATAAAGCTTGGTATACAGTATTGCTTATAGACCTCTCAGGCCACCTGGTTCTTTTGTAGATAACCTAGTTTTTAGATAACCTGTCTACCCATAGGATTCTTTATTTTTTCCCTCAAGTTCAAGAGTTTTACAAGGCCATGTCTAGCTGTCAGTGTCATATTATTTATTTTCCCTACCACATGGTGACCAACTTTGTGGTACAGATTTGGATTCCTCTTTATGGTAGGAAGATTTTTCTTCTGTCATTCACTGTTGGTTCTTACCCATTTGTTCTGGCTTTTTCTTCATGAACACCAGTAACTTTGTGTGTCTTCTACATTTATCATGTTCTCTTTAATTACTTTCATCTTTTTTTTTTCTTTTCCTGTGTATGTAGGGGTGATTTTCAAGCTCTCTGTCACTTGAACTTTTTTCCTTTTTTGGAGACAGAGTCTCGCTCTGTCACCCCGACTTGAGTGTAGTGGTGTGATTTCAGCTCACTGCAACCCCTTCCTCCCAGGTTCAAGTGATTCTCCTGCCTCAGCCTCCCAATTAGCTGGGATTACAAATGTGCACCACCACGCCTAGCTAATTTTTTGTATTTTTAGTAGAGATGAAGTTTCACCATGTTGGCCAGGCTGGTCTCAAACTCCAGACCTCAAATGATCCGCCAATCTCAGCCTCCCAGAGTACTGGGATTACAGGCATGCATGACCACGCCCAGCTAATTTTTGTATTTTTAGTAGCAATGGGGCTTCACCATGTTGGCCAGGCTGGTCTAAAACTTGTGACCTGAAGTGATCCACAAGCCTCAGTCTCCCAAACTTCTGGGATTACAAGCATGAGCCACTGCACCTGGCCTAAACTTTTTTCTGATCTATTGACTTCTAGTGGACTTCTTTGTTTATTTTTATTTTTTAATTTTATGGGTACATAGGTGTGTGTATTTATGTGGTACATGAGATATTTTGATAGAGTCATACAATGTATAATAACCACAGTAGGGTAAATGGGGTATTCATCACTTCAAGGATTTATAATTTCTTTGTGTTATATACATTTCAATTATACTCTTTTAGTTATTTTTCAATGTACAATAAATGGTTATTGACTATAATCACCCTATTGTGCTATCAAATACTAGATCTTATTCATTCTATTGAACGATACTTTTGTACCCAACCTAGTAACATTTTAAATACTGATACGGCATTATTTATTACCTAACATTCTTTCCTTCACGTGAAACCTGCCCCTTTTATGTGTCTATTGTTGTAACCACCTGCATTTTATCCTGTAGGTTTTTTTTTTTTTTCTTTGTCTGTTTTTAGTGTGCTATCTGGCTAATGCTTACTTATTCTTCAAGGTCATGTTCTTTTAGAAAGCCTATCTTGACTGCTTAAACTTTGGTCTTCCTGTTTTGTGCTTCCTTGCATCCATTATAGTACTAAAATTGTTGGCAAATTAGGACCTGTTTTAGAGAATAGAGAATGACTTCATCATCCCAAGATCTAACATAGTTTCTCATAAGTGATGAGGCCCCAAATAGTATTTATTGAAGGAGTAAATAAATGAATGTGTGCTCGCTATCATCTTGCATCTTTTCCCAATGCTCTTCTTTCTGCCTAAATCATCCTTTTTTCCTTTTTCTGGTTGACACATGGTTGATCATAAAAATGCCCTTGAGTCCTCATTCTTCCTTTTGCATTCCTTGTCAATTCTCACCCTTTACTAGGATAGGGGAAACTCTTCTAGTGTTTCCATAGGATCTCGTGAATACCTTTATGAGAGTGTTTATTTCACTCTATTGTTTTATTTTTCTGTTTCTACAATTGAGACAAAATTTTAGGTGGCATAGATGGTGTCATTCATCTCTTTATCATGTGCCCAACATTATTATTGATGTATGGTATAAGTTGAATATATTTTAAACCATAAATTAATAGAAAAATGAAGTAATGAATTTTTGGATTGATAAAAAAACTGCATGACTATCGTATGGGTCTGTGGGATACATAAGGATGGGTAATTCTGTGAAGAATATTGAAAGCTATGTTGGGGAATGTGGACTTTTAACAAATATTTAAAAACATCATTTTTTTCAACAGTGTGCATGTATATAGTTTAAAGAGCAAATGACTCATGTAGACTTGAGGTGAAAAACAATAGTCTCTCAATTCCCTTCCTCCCACTTCCTCAACAGGGTCAACTACTGTTAATGATTCTGTCTGATTCTCTTGGTATTTTATCCAAACTTCTAAATAGCGTGTTTATATTGCTGCTTCTTGGTCTTTCAGTTGTAGGCATTACTCATTAGAATCATACTATAGAAGATGAAGATTTAACCATCTTTCACAACTGCTGATCCTTTCTCTTCCTTTCTCTCTCCTCTTCCCCCTTCCCTTTCTCCTTTCTCAACCTCTCTCTCCAGTCTGTCTTTCAGTCCCATACCCCAGAGTTTTATGTAACTTTGGCTGGGCCAGTATGCAGTGTTTAAATTATTATAAAGGCATATTATTGTTAATGCCTTCATTAAATTATTATGAAGACATTATTGTTATAAAGACATATTATTAAATTATGCCTTTATACTGTTCACAGCTCTGTCATATAATATACTACAATTATATTTACTTTCCTGAGTATTTTTTCCACTGGAGTCAATAATTGCCTTGCTTTTTTGTTTGCTTGTTTTCTTAGCTTTTACATGCTTATCTCTAATTCACTAAGTGTTCACTGTTTAGAGAAATTTCACTAAATGAAAATTCTAATTTTCACTTCACTAATTTCATTCACTTTTCTAATTTTCATTCATTTTCATCTTCTTTTAGACCCTTCTACTGGAGAATTCTTAACAGCCTTTAGTTCAGCTACTTGCTCTCTAACAAGAAATTCAGGAGGCATCTTGGAGTCTCATTTTTCTGTCATCCTGGGAGGGTCATTTACCTCTTTCCTGTGTTAGATCTCCTGTTTCCTCATCACCTTTCTTCTTCCTCCTCATTTTTATGGGTACATTCTCCAGAAGGTTCCTGCTTATCTGAAAAGATCTTTATTTTCTTCTCAAACTTGAATGATGATTTTACCATGTATATAATTATGTAGAAATGATTTTCTGTCAGAAATTTGAATGCTTTGCTTCACCATCTTCTAACATCAATTAATGTTACTGAGAAATCTGAAGGCATCTAGATTTCCTGCTCCTTTTTCCTCCTCTCTGGATGCATGTAGAAGCATACATTTCCCCCTCAGTGTTCTTAAATTTCATAATGTTATGCCTTGGTGTGGGTATATTTTCATTCATCATATTGGACACTTAGAGTGTCCTTTACTATAAAAACTCATTCCTTTCAGTCCTGAAATACTTTCT
The DNA here is from genome assembly GCA_004027835.1 of Alouatta palliata. Taxonomy (NCBI): domain Eukaryota; kingdom Metazoa; phylum Chordata; class Mammalia; order Primates; family Atelidae; genus Alouatta; species Alouatta palliata. The sequence continues at coordinate 64,146 of PVKV010006618.1, forward strand.
TGATGATTTTTTCTATTCATTTTCCTCTATTTTCTTTTCTTTCTTTCTTTCTTTCTTTTTTTTTTTTTTTTGAGAAGGAGTCTTGCTCTTGTCACCCATGCTGGGGTGCAGTGGCTTGATCGCGGCTCACTGCAGCCTCTGCCTCCTGGATTCAGGCAACTCTCCTGCCTCAGCCTTCTGGGTAGTTGGGACTACAGGCACCTGCCACCATGCCTGGCTAATTTTTGTATTTTTTGTTTTTTTAGTAGAAACAAATTTTTGTATTTTGTTCACCATGTTGGCCAGGCTAGTCTCGAACATCTGACCTCAGGTGATCTGCCTGCCTCAGCCTCCCAAAGTGCTGGGATTACAGGCATGAGCCACCGTGTCCAGCCGTGTTCCTCTATTTTATTATGTTGAAACTCCCATTATCAGATATTAGATCTTCCAGTTTTCTCTTTGTTCATTTGCCCTCCCTTACAGGAGATTTATCTAAATTTGTTTTTCAGCTCTCTTCCTAAGTATTTTATCTCTCTCTATACATATATTTTTTCCTGAGTTATTTTTTTCCTTGAATTTTTAGGAATAGAATTCTGTCCCTGATTCCCAGATGCAGTATATTCTGTTTCATCTCTGAGAGTATGAATAGTCATTTGGGAGGAAAATTTTTTCACCTTGCATAGTCTCACTTCCTCCCAAATTGCTGTTTTCTTTTAATTTTTTTTTTTTTTTGGTCACTGTATTTAAGGTTAGAGATCATTCTAAGATTCCTGGTGATCCTTGTTTGTTTATTCAAGTTTAAGGAAAGGAGCTGTGAGCTTAACTGGTGGGAGATGTGGCTGATACATCTCATTACCTGATGATGTCTTTAGGTGTTCTATTTTCAAGTGCTTTGATTTCCCAGAGAAGGCACTTCTGAATTCAATATTTTAGGAACTAAGAGAAGCAGAAAGCTGGGATCTCAGCATTAAATACATTCATTTGTATTTAATCTGTGTTTTCAGTATAGTACTCTTGCCCTTAATTGTACCCAGTTATCTCTTGGTCCAGAAACTTGCTGTTTTATCCCCTTTGGATTATAAGACACAGTCATGCCAAAGTAAGGGAGGTCAACTGGGAGTTTAACCTCTTTTTAAACAGACTTTCAATCAGTTATACTGTTTTGACCCCAACTTTATTCCACTTTCAAAAGTATCTGATTTACCACTTCTGAAGTCTTTTGTGAGTTCTTCAGAGCTAGTTGAGTCGCTTCTGGAAATTCCCCACTGCCACCTTAGGATTTACCTTTCTTTTTGGTCTCAGAAATCAAAAGATTCAAAAAGTTTGGGTTACAAAGGAAAATATAGACAAATGCAAGCACAATAAAAATATACATCTGTACCACAAAAATACAAACCTAAAGTAAAGACAAGCCATAGAGTGGGAAAAAAATCTTGACAATGAATATAACCAGTAAAGGACTAGTATTTGAAATTTTTAAGTAACTTCTACTTACCAATAAAATAGAAGCAAAAAGAGCCTGGTAGAAAAGTGGGCAAAGAATATGAACAGGCAATTCACAGAAGGTGAATCTGCATAGTAAAAAACAAATGAAAATAATTTCACTAACAACTGCAAAAGCATATGAAATGAGACTGGGTGTGGTGGCTCACACCTGTAATCCCAGCACTTTGGGAGGCTGTGGTGGGAGGATCACTTGAGATCAGGAGTTCAAGACCAGCATGATGAAACCACATTTCTAAAAATACAAAAATTAGCCTGGAGTGCTGGCACATGCCTAAAATCCCAGCTACTTGGAAGGCTGAGCCACAAGAGTCACTTGAGCCCAGGAGGTGGAGGTTGCAGTGAGCCCAGATTGTACTACTGCACTCCAGCCTGGGTGACAGAGCAGGACTCTGTCTCCCCCAAAAATAAAAGAATATGAAATGAGATATTTCACATTCTTCATATTGGGGAAAAATTAAAAAGTTTTAAAATGTCAACTCTTAACTTAGATGTATAAAAATAAGAAACTTCCTGTACTGGTAATGAGAGTGAAAATTGGTTTGTCCATGTTAGAGAGCAATTTGTCAATATCTGGAAATAGTGATGCTGTAAACACCCACAACATAACAACGCCACTCAGGTATATATCCCAGAGAAACATGCAGATATGCCTAACATGACAGTATAAGATTGCTCATTGCAGAACTGTGGGTGCAGTTTAAAATTTGAAACCAACTTCCAAATGAAGATTTGGAACAATCTTCATCAACGTTTAGGAAAATTGATCAATGAAGAATAAAGAGAATTGATAAATAAATTTTGGTATATTTATAACTGAGATTCTTACAGATCTCTAAAAGTGAATGAATTAGAATTACATCTGTTAACATGGACATTCTCAAAAACAGTTTTCAGAGAAAGAAAAAAAATCAAACTGCAGAAGGTTTTTTGTACAATATGATTCCATTTACTCAGTTACCACTCCCATTTCTGATGTATTTGTTTAACTTTTTCATTTCTTAGGACTAATATGTCATTCTTTAGTTTGTTTCTGCATAAACTTTAGCCTACATTCTGAAATTTGCTTTTAGGCCTGAGAATTTCCAAATTTGCCTTCTCCTGGAGCTTATCTAATTAAAACAGTTATCTGAGGGTAGAAAATATCCGAAATCAAATGTATATATGTATTTGTGCACATATGTGCATAAATTGAGAGAATAATATGTTCTATGGGGGTTCAGAAGTAAGATAAGTACATGGCATTACATGTGCTCTCCCAGCTTGATTCCTGGCTGGGGTCAAGCCTGTGGCACACCCACTTTTTCCATGTCTAAGAAACAAGGACAGTAACATCACTTTTTGCCTGTAATGGAATTAGATTAATTCAAAAGCATGCTAGCAGGTTCTTTAATAATTCACTCATTCCTGCTCCCCACATTTTAGGCAGCTGCAAACCTAATCATTTCTGACCCATTCCCATGTTAAGAACTTTCACTGTCATTTTGGAAGTACTCTGAGATTTTTAAGAAGGAAACCTACTTCCCTTGGAATGTTTATCAGGTCTCTTTATCCTTGAACTGCCTTAGAGACTTATTGAGTCTTCATAAATATTGAATGCTTGTGGTCAGTTTTTCTTGGAAGAGGAATCTGGAGGTGATTACATATGAAACTAAACTGAAAGCTATCCCAAAGCTTTAGAAAGCATTTCAGTGCTTTCTCTTTTATCAGTGTACTCCTTCAGATTCATGATTTAGGGCATTCCTGATTTAGGAAAATAGCAAATGTAGCTATTTTGCTCATATATTTCTTCTGGATAAAGTTATTTCAGAATTTGATTACTTTAAACAGTCAGTTCTTTTGCACTGCAAACCATATGCCAGCCAGAATGTCTCTTTCTCTTGCAGAAGTGTGCAATTTGATATTCTAGTTAAGTACCAATCATGGGAAACACAGGTTTAAGTTAACTACTATTTTAAAAATTAATATATTTTTATTCTTCAAAACACATACTTCTCAGTCTTTATGACACCAGTATTTGAGTCAGTATATCATCAAATGAATATAATAAATTATAGTGCTATGAACTCCAGGGAAATTTTATTAATGTTTTTAATATATCCTCATGTGGAATCAACATATGTTTTTTATATATTCATAAACTTATGACTTCAAAACTCTTTAGTTTCAGGGTGTTGTGAATGTTGTAATGGATAGAAAATACATAATTGTGAAATGATGCTTGAATTTTCAAATACTCCTGATAACCATTAGCTCTTGCATATACTAATTACAATGAAATTAAAAACTTGCAAGTAATATTTCTGCAGCTCAGTTGCTTTGGCTCAAAGGAATTATTCCAGAATAAGCTGGCAGGTTCCTGCTTGGGGAATTAGGATTCCAATGTCCTTAACTTTAAAATAACTTGCATTTCATTTTATGCCTGTTTCATAAAGTAGTCATTCATTTTCATACTAAATTGTAACCAAAGCAAGCCACATCAATAGAGGCCAGTCACTGGGTTCACTGGGTGTTAGGTTGGACAAAGTAAAATAGAATGTTAAAAATGATAGCCAGGTGGTTGGGTTTAAAAAGAAAAACCTTGCTACTGACTTATACAGGAAATTGAAAAGTAATCTCCCTGAATCTTTATATCCATATCCTGGTACATAGTAGGCTCACCATAAGACATTGTTGAAGGAAGAATGAGTCCAAAATGGTGCATTATGTTTTGAAAATTCACGACATAAAATGCTCTCTTTTTCACATAAACGTGCTGCAATTGTAGCGGGATTTGTAGTAGAGATGTATATACTTTTTAGGCTTATATTTTCAGGCTCAACACTCAAGATGCAAGTTAGTGACAACTGGAAACTCAGCTTACAATTAGGGTATAGCAGGTGGCAATGGAGTGTAGACCATTACTATACCCATGGTCTACACTGAAGGCCTGCGACACAGCCATGAGATACCTTTGATATATTCTTTCCTTACCTTTTAGTTTTAAGTTTCTTTTTAGAAGAACTTTTTAAAAATATAAATAGCTAAAATTAAGCAACTACTAAAAATGCATCTGAAAAATTATTTCTGAAATTTTTCAAAGAAGATGCCATTTTTATAAGATTCAACAATTTTTGTATTCCAGTACTCCCATCAATTCAAATTTTTTTAAACCTGTGTCTCTCTAATTTGCTTGTTCCCTTGAAATTAGCATCAAAAGCTTTTTAGAGCTTCAAGTCAGCATGGTACAAAAAGCTTTTTGATCTATTAGCAACTTTCCTCAACTGGGGCTTTTCTAAAATAAGCAGAGTAATTTCAATTACTCCTTTACTTTTCCTATTATTTATTTTCTTGTTTTGTCTATACATAAAAAGCAAAATGAAGTAAGTCATGTAAGTGAATGACCTTTTCCATAGGCATAGCTGTTGTTTCCCAGTAGACTGAAGTCATTTCCCCTTGACCAAGGGAATTATCCACCCCAATACATTTTTTCTACCAGCCTCCCAGTTTGGTGCTGCTTGAATGTTTAAAATTTGATGTACTCTTATCAAGATTTTAATAAATTTAAGAATAAAATACCTATGACAAAATTTTAAAAACATAAATATGCAGTGTTACAAAATATTAAGACACAGTCAATCCATTGTTATAATCTGTGAAGATGTTCTGAACCACAAATCAAGAAGACATGTCTACCTAGATACGATTTAACTACAAGTTAGGTAATGCTTTTGGAGGCAGCTATAATGCTGTTCTTTTCACTCCAAAATGTCCTTCTCCCAAAGCCTTCTAAATCTAATTAGTGATTGTACCACCTCAAAAACACAAGATATGAGGAGACAAGTAATACAAGTTGCAGCTGGAACAGAAAGCCGGTGATGCCTTCTTTGATCTATTAGTGTTAGGACAGAGTGCAGCACCTGTGTGGTTAACTGCTGTCCTAAGTATTTAAGATGAAATGGAAATGGAGAAGGGAGAGTGTGAGGGAAAACTACAAAGGAAAGAGTGGAAGTTAGTATTGAAATTGTACCAGATACAATAAAATACAAAATAACCACTACAGAAAATTAAAATTAGTAGTGTGGAGGAATATCTGTGGAAGATTTCTTATAAGCACAAGAAAAGATCAACGAAATGAGATATAAATAAGAGAAAATCATAGATGGATCAGTGAAGAGATAATAGATGCAGAGAGAGGGAGCTCCAACCTCAGAATTATAAGCATTTATGAAACAAGAGCAGTAATCAAAATCATAGTCTGAGAATAATCAACAGCATTGTAAATAAAGACCTTGAGTACTCCATTCAAAAAGGCTTACCATTTTCTGTAAAGACTGATGAAAAGAAACACGACTGGATACATCCTGATTATAACTTAACTTTTATGTCGAATACTAACAAAACAAAAAAACTATAAGCTTTCTGGCAGATACATAAAACACATGACGAAAATAATAAAAATCAGATTTCTCCTCTGCAAATCTAAATATCAGAGGTCAATGAAGTGTGTTTACAGCTTTGAGGAAATAGTATCATGTAGAAAGTAATAACATATCACGCAGCATTGCCCTTCCTGTATGAAAGGCAAAGATTTAATCATATGCCAGCCATATATCCAACCAATAAATAATATTTAGCCAGCCAAGAGTTAAAAACTCATACATGAAACATTCATATTATGAAAGGGCTTGGATCTGTCTTACACTTCTAAATATGCGTTGTATCTATGGACAAAAATGAAAACCTAAAAATGTTTACCAAATAATTTTTATGTTATATAAAAATGAGTGGACTCAGAAATCCCACTTCTAGGTATTTACCCAAGAGAAATGAAAAACTTTGTTAACCTAAAACTTGTACATGAATGTTTATAGCGCTTTTTCATACTTACCCAAAACTGAAAACAACTCAAATAACTAGCTGGTGAATGAATAAATAAATGGTTGTGTGTATATGCAGTAGAATACCACTCAGCAGTTTAAAAGGTGCAAACTATAGATACATGCAACCACAAGAATGATTTTCAAATATATTATGCTAAAAAGAGTCAGTCTCAAAAAGCTACTATGGTGTGATTCCATTTACGTGATATTTTGAAAAAGGCAAATTATAGAGACAGAAAACCAATCAGTGGCTGCCAGGAGCTGAGGGTGGGGGAAGAGGGTGACTATACAGGGGCAACCTGAGAGTATTTCTAGGGGTGAGGAACTGTTCCAAATATTGGTTGTGGTAGTGGTTACACAATTGTATCAGTTTGTCAAAACTCTTAAAGTTGTATACATCCCAAAGTCAATTTTTAAGTAGGGAAAAAGAGAAGCAGTGTAATCACAAAAGGTAATACCGGCATAGCAATGTGAACATAGTTAAACTACACACTTAAAAGTGGTTAGGAGGGTAAATGTCATGTTATGTGTATTTTGTCACAATTTAAAAAATTTTAAATTTAAAGCTACAAAAATAATATTTGTATAATGGACTATTAGGTGATCATTAAAATAATTTTTCCAAAGAATTATCAATGAAATGAGAAAATGCTTATAATGTTGGATTAAAACAAAAATTAGGAAAAATTAACACTATGATTTTTAATCCTGTAAATAAAAACCATGGAAGATTAAATTTCAAAATAATAAAGTTCTTGGTGATAGGATTTTGAGTGACTGTCCATTTCTATATTTCTTGGCACATTACTGGTTTCCACTTATTCCTTTTGTAATCAAGAAAAATAGAAGCATCAGAAAGTATATGCAATGAGTTTTACATTGCTGACTCTATCAATCATTTCATATAGGCTCATATTTAATCCTTGTAGCAAAAAAAGACCTCCTATCCACTTTAAAATTATTTTTATTCCCATAGAAGTAAATATTTCAGTAACAATTGAAATAGTGTCTATTGACTTTTAATTCAAAATGATTATTTAAGCCTGCATTTAGCTTTCCTTTTTCCAAATTTGCCATTGAATTGACCAGGAAAACGCAAAGGGAAAAATATGTAACCCCACTGAAAAATTGGGAATAGTGCCATGAATAGATCAGATATCTTTAAGGAGTTTATGTAAAATATAGACAAACAAGCACTAAACTGAGGAAAGTACCTATTGGATGGAATTCCAATCTCCCAAAGGAAAAATCTGCCTGGAAAATGAGTGGCAGGATCCCAGAGCTTGTAGCTCTAGGAGAAGATAGGTTATGTCGTGGTCATCCATGGAAAATTCTCAAACTTATATTAGCCTCCCAAGAACGCTATTCCAACATGACTTTGTAGAATCCTGTTTGGTAAGGTCAGTGGCTGAAGTAAAATAGGCCAGGCACGGGACTCATGGCTGTAATCCCAGCACTTTGGGAGGCCAAGGTGGGTGGATCACTTGAAGCCAGGAGTTTGAAACCAGCCTGGCCAACATGGCATAACCCCGTCTCTACTAAAAATGCAAAAATCAGCTGGGCATGGGGGCACATGCCCATAATCCCAGCTACTCTGGAGGTTGAGGCTAGAGAATCGCTTGGACTTGTGAGGGGGAAGTTGCAGTGAGCCAAGATCCTGCCATTGCAGTCCAGCCTGGGTGATAGAGCGAGACTCTGTCTCAAAAAAAAGAAGCATTACTTCAAGCAAATTTCTAAGAGACTATTGTAGTAATTAAAGGAAGATAGCAAGTGCCCTGTTAACTTGAGTTGCTTCAGTAAGGGAAGAGAAATGTCCTAGTGGAGACACGCTACACAAATGCTTCTGCATGCAGCGCTTCCCTTTTCCTCACAGAAAAGAAATACACATATTCACGCATGAGACACACACATATTATACATTAATTGTAGTGGTTATATGGACCCTTGGGTAAGAATTGCATGTTAGTACTGCTATTAACTAAAGAATTCACTCTCTATTTAATGTGACACTTCCACAAGATGTTTTGGCCCCTGATCCTTAAAAATTAGTTTCTTAGAATTAAACTTTGAGTCTTTGGGGTATTGTGTGCTAGTAAAAGTTTTACAGGGAACCAATGCCTTGTATTTGCTTTTTTCTTTTTTAATGCTTGCCTTTTCTATGAAATCATTGTTTCTTATTTCTTCTTTCTGTTTTCCTTTAGGAATTGTGAAGGGCAGAACATTCGATACAAGACATGCAGCAATCATGTAAGTCCTAAAATAAAAACATTTTATCTAATACAGTATGTTCTTGTTTTAAGTTATAATATTCCAATGTGTACTCTAAAACTAATGGTCTCTTGATACCCTTTGTGGAAAATTGAAATATTTCTTTAATTGACAACAGATTTTGTATATCAAATATCTTCCATTTATACTACCTTTTTAGGCCATATCACATTCATGATCTAATTTGGTAAGTATTTAATAATTTCTGAAGTCATAGAAACAATATATAATATCTGTAAGCTCCTTCAAAGTTCAGAATGTTTTTATGTTCAGTATCTTACCTGACTGTCACATTGTGCCTGAGCAGGTGAGGTGCAGTTATTTCTCTTTTGCAAGTAAGAGGACAGGCTAAGGGAGGTAAAATTATTTTTCAAAGGTCACATAGGAAAAGTAGACTTGAACTGGTCTGTTGCTATTTCTACCATTCAGTGTTAAGGAATACTATAGGTGACTCATCAGAAAATCATGCAGAAATATACAAACCCTACTCTTATTCTATTATCAGTCAACACTAAAAATAAAAATTCAAATATCTTGTTTTAAAAATTTGAAAATAAGGCTGAGAGTCGTGGCTTCTGCCTATAAGCCCAGCACTTTGGGAGGCCAAGGCAGGTGGATCACTTGAGATTAGGAATTCAAGACCAACCGGGCCAAGATGGCGAAACCCCATCTCTACTAAAAATACAAAACATAGCTGGACTTGGTGGCACATGCCTGTAATCCCAGCTACTTGGGAGGCTGAGGCAGGAGAATTGCTTGAACCTAGGAGGCGGAGGTTGTAGTGAGCCAAGATTGCGCCATTGCACTCCAACCTGGGCAACAGAGTGAGACTCTGTCTCAAAAAAAAAAAAAAAAATTGACAATAAAAAATAAACACCAGAAAGAATCCATTCGATTTTCCACTCAAAACATTTCCTGGTTGTCAGTAAGAGGCTAACTAGAGGTACCTAGCATGGCTTCCTTATACACAGAAAGACCAAAATAACAAATAAACAACTACAGTTAGACTAGAATGTCTGAGGGAGAGCCCTGGAGTGTAGCAAGGGAATGGCAGAATCCCTGTGGCACACAGTAAGTCAGGATGGCAGCATAGAGAAGAGAGTGAAGTACCCTGCCTCTACTATACCATCTCCCTGTCAGGTAAACAGGGAGCCCCCAGCAACCCCTATGACCACTACAGACACATGTAGTTCTTGCTACAGGAGAATGCAGCAGTCCTCACAGGCCCTGAGCCCAGCTTGGGGGAGCTGCCTGGAGTTTCCACAGCTGCATTGCTGAATGAGATAAAGAAAATGTGGTATATATACACAATGAAATACTATGCAGCCTCAAGAAGAAGGAAATCTTGTCATGTGTGACATGGATGAATGTAGGGGATACTATGTTAAGTGAAATAATTCAGACACAGAAAGACAAATATAACATGATCTCATACATATATGGAATAAAAAAAAACTTGATATTAGAAAAAGAGGCAATAGAACAGTGGTTACCAGAGGCTGGGGAGGGCAGGGGCCAGATAGAGATTGGGAGGGGTTAGTCAAGAAAGTTACAACGAGGAAGGAAGGATAATTTTTGGTGTCCTATTGCACAGTAGCGTAAGACACTGTATAATTTAGCCAGAAGAGAGGCTCTTGAATGTTCCCACCACAAAGAAATGATAAATTTTTGAGGTGGTGAACATGCTAATCGTTACATAATGTATACCTGTATCAAAACATCACCATTACATAATGTATGCATGTATTGAAACATCACCTTGTCCCTCATAAATACTTACAATTTGTGGAGCCCTAAAGAGCTGAAAGAAAATTGAAAAATGGGCTTAGCTGGCAGAAACAAAAATAGGGGGTAGAGAGGAATGAATGTTCTGAGAAATAGGGTCAACTGCAAATGGCTCACTAGCACCCAAGCATCCTGTTACAAGCATCCAACTCACAGCCCACCTGCACGAACCATCCTTTCTGCAAGCATTCAGCCCAAGTAACACGACCTTGTAAAACTCCCCTCCAGTCTCTGCCTCTTTGCAGACAGCAGTCAGCCTTCCCTCTGCTGTACTGACCGTTGCTCCCTGGCAGTGTATCCCCCCTTTTCTTTAAATAAATCTGCCTTTCCAGACTCATCGGTAAATTCCTTTATTTGACTATGTGTCGGCCCCAGGCAGTCACTAACCATGACATTTTATGTGTTTATTAAAAATTTTAAAAACAGGTTTGCCTCATTGGTGGTATAGACCCAAATCAAAATGACAGAAATTAAAAGGAAATTCTGAGAATCTGGAGATCTCATTTAAATGAGATTTACTTATTTGTTTTTATCTACTTTTCTCAATTGGCTGTAACTAATTTATTTTAAAAGATCAATTATTGGGGCCTTGTCTCTCTTTCTTCCTTCTCTGACCCAGGCCAGTGTGAGACATCACTCCTGGGTAAGGGTTTCTAATCTATGGATCAAGCTTTTTCTTGGTGGATAGTCCCCCCCAGTTCTATGGGAGTAAAAAGCCAGCAGTCTTTAGCAATACCTTTTGACTGAGAGCTCAAACCATATTTGCAGTCCATTTCTATTAGCGATGAAGCTGTCATTTCTATCTGTATCTCTCCACTGGTTCCAGACTTGAATGGGAAAAATAGATGCTTACTTACTGAGCACTCGAACTCCAATATCACTTAGCCAGAAGTAACCAGATTTTTATCAACTGTGTCCTTGGAGGAATTTTGGAGCACTATGCAAATGGCTTCACATCTCTGGTGATTTGAATTGAAACACACTTGTTGTTGAGCAACACACCTGCTTGTGACTGCTCAATTAACTGAGCTGGAAATCCAGGTGGGGTATGTGGGAGGGAGAGAGACCTGAACACAAAGGCAAGCATGTCGGTGCCGACATAATCTAGCCTTCCTTTTAAACAAGCATGTGAGTGCATTAACGACCTCAGAATTTTATCCATGAGGATTTTAGATCTAGCACCTTTTTCATGGATGCATTAGTTGTTTTTATTGCTGCTGTAACATATTACTATAAACTTGCGGCTTAAAACAAGACAAATGTATTATCTTACAGTTCTGAAGGTTAGAAGTCTGACACAGGTCTACAGGTCTTACTGGGCTAAAATGCAGGGCTACATCATTCTGGAGGCCTAGGGGAAAATTAATTTCCTTTTTCCCCCAGCTTCTAGAGTCCACCCATGTTCCTTGGCTTGTGATTCCTTCTTCAGTCTTCAAAGCCAGCGACAATGCATCTGTTTGAACGTTTTTCTTTCTCTTTTTTTTGAGACTCAGTCTCACTCTGTCACCGAAGTTGGAGTGCAGTGGCACGATCTCAGCTCACTGCAACTGCAACCTGTGCCTCCCAGTTTCAAGCGATTGTCCTGCCTCAGTCTTCCTATAGCTGGGATTACAGGCATGTACCACCATGCCCAGCTAATCTTTGTATCTTTAGTAGAGATGGGGTTTCACCATGTTGGCCAGGCTGGTCTCGAACTCCTGACCTCAAGTGATCCACCCACTTCGGGCTCCCAAAGTGCTAGGATTATAGGCGTGAACCACTGTGCCCGGCCTGAACATTTTTCTGTAGTCATATCTTCCTGTGACCACAGCTGGGCATTGTTCTTCCACCTGGATAATCCTAGATAATTTCCCCATCTCAGGGTCTCTAACTTCAGTAATATGTGCAAAGATCCTTTTGCCATGTAAGGTAACTCAGTCACAGGTTCTAGGGGTTAGGTCATGGACATCTTGGGGGCCAGAGTGGTGCATTATTCTGCCCAATACAATGGGATAGCTAAAGTTTTCTTTGGTCTGACAGTTTACTTGCAGTCATTCAAGAACAAATTTTAAAACAGTATGATTTCCAGCAATGACTTGTGAAACTATTTAAGAAAATTCATTTTAAACCCCAGATCAAGGTGTTACATTTGGGAATTTCATTCTGGAGTTTCTCTGTGTATGTATCACTCTGCTCTAGCTAATTCCAAAAACGAACCTATTATCAACACAAGCGTTAGAGTGTTATGCCACATAGTACAGACATAGAATGTAATCTACTAAAATTGATGCACATTAGGTGCAATGGTTAGGACTTTGGTGTACTTGAGTGAAGATATGATGTCCCTGAAGCTCTCTGGGCCTAGGGTTACCTGTGGTCTCTAATTTATGGCCCCTCAGGGAGAACACAGCAGAAATCTTTATCACCTCTAGGCTGGTAAGAAATAGATGCTGGGGGTGGAGTAGGAAGGAGGAGGAGAAGCAAATGCTTTTCTTTTTTAGTTCTCAGACTTGGAATCCTTACAGAGTCCTGAGAGATGTTTCATAAGAATATAGCATTGGTTGCTATGCTTACCATTGCAAACTCAGAATTTCCAACAAAATTTCTTATTTGGGAAATAAGGGAAGGTTGTGGCAGTGGAAGTGTCCAGAGCATCCCTTTGTCTCCATGTGCATGGCCAAGCTGTGTTGCAAACCAGAGGTGCATAAATGCAGCCCCAGCTTGAGTGCTGATAATCTGTAAGAGTCCATTCCTATACAGGAGAGATTATACAAGTATATTCCTGAATATACTATAGAAACATTGCAAACATATCAAGTGCCATAAGTGAATGTAACCACAATGAAATTGGAGTATGAATATAGTTACATCTTTTTTTCATATAATTATTTGAGCTGCTTCCTGCTTTATTAACTGGAGATTCAAAATATCCACCTCACCATCATCCACCCTAAAGAGCAGAAATCGGGCCCAGTCTGCAGCCCATCCCACCTCCAGTGGAGAGAGGACTGAATTCTGATGAGCGTACCCCTGCTGTTACTTCTCACTGCCATTCAGTATCTTACTGAAGACTGGCCACACCAGTTAAGTGGTTAGTGGCTTTCATTTTACCTGGAAATGGGGATGGTCATTCACTTTTTTGAAGGAAGTTGCCTTTAGTGATTCTAAGATGAGGAGCTATTTCGAGGGAGACTTGGCCCCCGATTCAAACATGGCTACACCTATACTTCCAGGACCATAAAAGCCCTGTATTATGGGACAGCAGGGTCTTTTCAGTCCCATCCAAGAGATGTCATCAGCAATGGCCAAACTCAGTCTCTATCAGAGAAGTCTGCTGTGTGGAGAAGGAGGTGTTTCTGTCAGTGAGCCTTGGAGATCTAACACTGGATCATATTCCAGAGATGGCTAACATTTCTATTTCTCCACGGAAATGCCTGAAGGCTCAGGCTGTCAGCCTTAGGATCATGGACTATTGTCTATATGTGTTGACTTCCTCACACTTAACCCAAATGATAATAATAATAGGTCATACTTATTAAGCACTTCCTGAATGCTAGGCATTGTTCTAAGTGCCATTTTATTAATACATTAATGTAATCCTCACAATGACCCTGGGAAGTAAGTGCTATTTTTTATTTCCACACTTACAGAGGAGATTTAATAACCTGCCCCAGGTCACAGAGCTGAATTTAACCTCAGTCAGGTTTCGGAGAGTACACTCCTAACCACTCTACTATACTATACTTCTACTTAGAAGAATATGAAAAGGCTGTAAGCTTTGTCAGATGATAAAATGATGCTGCAGACAGCAGGAGCTAAAGCATGGTAGCTTTTAACAAACGAGCACAAAAATTGCTGTAGTGTTGGAGGGACATTGTACTTCCAGATACCACTGTAGAAAATCTAACTCTGGAACAGTGGGGCAGATCTTCTATATAATCTTAGTTGACAAGGGCCAGAGATCAGGGAAGAGCAGATAATGAACTGAAAGAGATACAACTGAAGGGAGTCAGAGAGAGGAAATCCTCCATGCTCATCGGTTTTCTACTACTCCAGCAGCCTGGGTGGATCCCTAGCTTAGGGAAGGGTCCAGCTTAACAAGGACAGACTCTGACAGTTGCCAGAATTCTGCCTACCTCAGCAGAAGACAATAAAGAAAAAAAAATTCAGGCACTCAAGAAAAGATCAAATGTTCTTTTATGATGAAGTCTAGTTGTAACAGGCATTCATAGCACCTAGATGAAGAAGATGAAGAAATTCCACTCCTGGTGTGCAAGAGACCGTGCTTCAGATGGCAGGAGCAGAAGGCATACCCAGGCCATGAGGACCGCACTTTGGTTCAGCGGCTGTCCTCGGCTTCACTCTGTCAGGGGAGATGGGGATTTGGGCTTTGGGCCTGAAAGGTTAGGGAACAGAACATGCATGAGTACAGTGCCATGGCTCCCGGGTGACTGTTGTTTTCAGACATAACCCTCTGATCAGCACTTAGCATATATCCTGATAGCCAGAGACTGGCCCCGAGCCCTAGATAAAGAATCATCCTTATCAGGGGTATTTTGGAACAAATGGGGAATTTCTAAGAGAAGTCATGCATGTCAGCAGGGAGTTCTAATAACTGAATTGACTGATGAGCCATGGTTTTTTTATACCAGGGTTTATAGGATTAAAGGCAATGCTGGAAGAGGCAAAGGGGAAATAGTTTTTAAAATAAGTATATCATAATTTGGTAAAGGCGTTTTTGTAGCATGAACACATGTTTATATGAGCACAGAGGGAGGCCTGGTGCACTTGCAGAGGGGACTCCCAGAGCTC
Source organism: Alouatta palliata (assembly GCA_004027835.1). Taxonomy (NCBI): domain Eukaryota; kingdom Metazoa; phylum Chordata; class Mammalia; order Primates; family Atelidae; genus Alouatta; species Alouatta palliata. The sequence goes on from PVKV010006618.1 coordinate 79,334, forward strand.
CTTCTCGACTTTACAGTAGGGACATTTGATATGACCCTTGAAGCATTCCTCATACCATGGATCCTATTAATGGCTGGAATCTGACAGTTTTCCATTCAGTATTTCTCATGAAGGTGTTCTTTCCTTTTCCCTGTCATCGCTTCTACTCTGGGCAAATCACCCCCTCTCATGTCTGTCTCTAGACCTCCAGGCCATTTTACAATTATACTGTTCCTAAAATGCCATATTTTACTCCCCTCCATGGATCCTTATTGCTTGTAAATCTTCTCACTTGGATTCAAGGACCTTCCTATCTTCAGATAAGATTTATTTCTTGTTTAAACTCCCAACTTTCACCCTTTCTGGACAAGGCTGCAGAGTGCTCCTTATAGATACTGAATTTATTTCTTCTGTTTCTCTTTTGTTCATGTTGTTTCCCAAATATTGTCCTATTTACATCTCACCATCCTTTAAACCCATCTGAGATTTCACTTTTTCGCAGTTCCTTATTTGCCAATTCTAGCTTACAGTGGCCACAATTTATTTTCATGCTAGAAATGTTGTCATTTGTTATATAAAAGAATCACAAAATTTAACTCATAGTACAACTTGGGTATGAAGATAAAATAAAATTTTTAAATTTGCTGGTAGCAACAATATATTTGTCCTGAGTCCCTACTTGCTGGTTACTGGGAGAAGGGATTGGGGAGGGGTCTTGCCTAAATGTCTGATTCACATGAAAGCTTGGTCCAGTTCTATTATATAAATAATCTCTTAAGCAATGGCCTGTCTCTCTTGTATAAAAATACTCAGTTTATTAGAAAATCTTCATTTCCTGGCTTCTCTACATAAGTTGCCCCCATGTTGTACATATCCCCATAGATTTTGGAGGGGAAGGAAACCTTGTTTTCAAGATGGTTTGGGAAATGCTTGCCTTTTGTCATTTGTTGGCTGTGGCAGTGACCTCCTCTTCCTCTCTCTTCCCTTATCCTCCTCTCCATCCTTCTTTTCTCTCTTCCTCCTATCTTACTCCTCCTCTTTCTTCTTTTCTGAGCTTCCCAGGCTGGCTACCTACTGACACTTCCTTTTTAGATATATTTATTACCTCTATCAGGTTAGAGTTAAATCTTGCTGATATGGAATGTATTCTTATTAACTTCATCTAATCAATTTTACAATTTAACTCTTGGATAAAAATTCTGTGTTCTTCATTGCAGTCCTACTTGAGGTCTACAAATACCCCTGATAACACTTGCTCAGTGTGTTTCATGCTTATAGAAGCTACATCTCCAATAAGATAACAAGCTCATTGAATGATAGTGGTAGATTATATTTTTGTTTTGTGTTCTCCCTAGCATGTGAGCTAGGGCAAATCCTTAAGCTAGCCGTAGCCCTAATTCAGGCTTATGTCTTCACATTGCAGCCCATCAAGTATATTTAATAAATAAGTGTTGTCTTAAACTGGCCAGACAGGGAAAAAAATGCTTCTCAGGGAAAGGAAAGCAAAAGAATGTTTGTCATTTCACTTCCTAAATGTCAAATAGACAATTTAAGACACAAGAATCCCTAGCTTGTCTTGAGCAGGGACATGGGACCTAGCTGAGCCAGCTTAGGAAGCTTAGTGTTGATACTGGAAGAATGTGGAATGCATGAAAGCATTTAATGTAAGCAGTCAGTGTCCCCTACATTTACTAGAAAGCAGTATTCTATAATAGAGTGCTTGTTACTTTGAAAATCAGTCTTGGCTCTGTCATATCCTAGTGTGTGTCTTTGGACTAGTGGCTAAAAACCTGCTAGGTCACAGTTTTCTCCATTTGTAGAGTGTGGATAATAATCCTGACCTACCTAGTTCAAAGAGTGGTTGTAAGAAGAGGTCGGTGATTACCCCTGGGAAACTAAAAAACATGATCCAGATACCAGGCTGCCTTAACCAGGTATCATCATATGCTAAGAACAGAAGCCCACTTAGATTAGCTCAGACAAAGGGGATTCACTGGATGGACATGTGGGTATTTAAGGGAATTTAAGCATACGCTGGCCTTGAGGGCCTGGAGCCAGGAATCAGAAAATGAGGAACACAGGATACTTATTCCCACTTGAATGCATAGTTTATGATCTTTCCTTCTTTCTTATCAAATTCATTCTTCTTTGCTGTGGGAATTGGCTTGCTTTGCTTCAACATGTATCTTCTGAAAGAAATGGCCAGTCCAACCCCAGATCAATATGAGTTCTTAGCTCCAGCTCTTTTGTTGCGATTCCGAATTCCTAGGAAAGACTGACCTGGTGTGAACCAGATGTTTGCCTCTGGATAGTCAGCTGTCGCCAAGGGGGCTGATCACATGTACAAATCTGGCCACCCTTTTGGCAAAAACTAAGTCTAGGCTGACATCCTAAGGTGTCTTCTGCTAATTAACACTTGTTAATTTTATGAAACTTCATTGGTTTATAGAATTTAAGGGAGTCAAGAGTTAGCTAGCCGGCACATTCAGTCCCTAGAGAATGCATCCTGCTCTCTTAGACACTTTTCTTTGGTTGGTTTCAAAGAGTCAGATACAGAGAAAATTAGCCATGGCTGGAGGAAGAGGAGTTGATATAATTTTGTGATTGATGATCCTTCCTATGGCCAGATGGACGATACAGTCCTCATTTCAACAGAGAAAAATCATCTGGCCTGGCACAGTGCTTCATGCCTGTAATCCTAGCACTTGGGGAGGCCTAGGCAGGGAGATTGCCTAAGCCCAGGAGGCCAGGACCAGCATGGGCAACATGGCGAAACGGTCTCTAGAAAAATTTAGCTGGGCATAGTGGTGCATGCCTGTAGTCCTAGCTACCTGGCAGGCTGAGGTGGGAGGATCACCTGAACTCTGGAGGTTGAGGCTGCAGTGAGCTGCAGTCATGCCACTGCACTCTATCCTGGGCAGCGGAGTAAGACACTGACTGAAGAAAAAGTCATCCAGTTTTAGTCTTCTTCAGTTTGACTTGCTTCTATGAGTGTAACCTGGTTTAATTTTGCTAAGACAACAAAAATGTGGATGCAATATAGGATTTTGGAATGTTTCACAGCAAAATAATACAACTAATCTCAGAAGAATGTTTGTTAATTATATTCTATTTGTTCCCTACCTATTTCCAAAAAGGATTTAAGGAAATTTGTAAAGACCGAAAGCATAAACAGTAAAGTACAAAAGTCAGATAGCAAAAAGAGGAGAAATGAAAGAAATTGTATTTAAAAATCCTGGCTGATAATTTATCAATAACATTGGTAGAAAAAAAATAAAGCTAGATTTCTAACTTAAACCATTCATCTAAATAAATCCCAAATTTAACATATAGTTAAATATGACTGCTAATCTATAAAGGAACTAGGAAAATACATTTAAGTATTCATCTGTTCTCAGGGCAGAGTGGGAAAGCATTTCTAAGCCCATTAATAAAGAAAGAAACCTTAAGGGGACATATTCCTAGAGCTGACTACATAAAAATGTAAAACTTTTTGACTTTACAAAGCACCAAAAGCAAAATGAAATGGGAAAAATATTTCCATCAGAAATCACGAAGAGCTAATAATTTCACTATGAAGTTTAATAGTTTTATCTGCTGAAAATAATAAAAAGACCGAAATGCCAATGGATAAAGGATGTAAAACAAGATATTTTTGAAGAATTAATACAAAAAACAAATATATATGAAAAGATATTAAACAATAAAAAGAAAATGCAGGCTGGGCGCGGTGGCTCATGCCTGTAATTCCAGCACTTTGGGAGGCTGAGGCAGGAGAATCACTTGAGGTCAGGAGTTTGAGACTAGCCTGGCCAACATGGTGAAATCCAATCTCTACTAAAAATACAAAAAAAAAAAAAAAAAAAAAGCCGAGCGTGGTGACAGGTGCCTGTAATCCCAGCTACTCTGGAGGCTAAGGCAGGAGAATCACTTGAACCCGGGACGTCCAGCCTGGGTGACAAAGCAAGACTCTCCCTCAAAAAGAAAATGCAAGTGAAACAATGAAGTTTTATTTTGCACTTCTGATTGGAAAAAAAAAAAAAAAAACTAGAAAATTATAATGGAGGGCAATTTTTCAGTATTTTGAATAGTCCATAAAATGTGCATAACTTTGGACTCAGAAATTTTATTTCCAGAAAGAAGTCCTTGGTAAATAATGAAGATTTGTGTGAATATTTAGATACAAAGATCTGTATTATTTATTCTTTTGTTAAGTAGAAACTATTTCCAACATTTTTAGAATGACTATTTATTACTTTCATAATACAAAAAAAATATAAAATTATATATGATTTTTTTTTTTTTTTTGAGACAGAGTCTCACTCTGTTACTTAGGCTGAAGTGCAGTGGCATGATCTTGGCTAACTGCAACCTTCGCCTTCCAGGTTCAAGCAGTTCTCCTGCCTCAGTCGCGTGAGTAGCTGGGACTATAGGCATGTGCCACCACACTTGGCTAATTTTTGTGTTTTTCGTAGAGATGGGGTTTCACCATTTTGGCCAGGCTGGTCTTAAACTCCTGACCCCAGGTAATCCACCTGTGTCGGCCTCCCAAACTACTGGGATTACAGACATGAGCCACCATGCCAGGCTACTATATCGCTTTTTTGTATCTGTTTTCTTTAATTATGACGTTTGCATATCAAAAATAGATTTTTGATGAGTAAAGTCACACTATTCTCAACCAGTATCTTGCTTCTCGGAAGAAACAGTAATTTAGTAAAAAGACCAATAAGTCATCAGTATTTATACAAATACTTTTTATTGTGAGAGCACCTGAGGGCATTTACTTAGAATTTATTTGCTTTTGTTGTAGACAGAATTTGAACAAGCTGTGTTTTCTGCCATCCATCCTACAGCCAGTTGAAGGCAGGTACTTGGTACCAGTGAAGATATGGGAGGGAGACTGACGGGAGGAAAGGCAGATGAATTAAAAACAACAATGACAGGGTGGGCGCTGTGGCTCAGGCCTGTAATCCAAGCACTGTGGGAGGCCAAAGTGGGCAGATCATGAGGTCAGGAGATCGACACCATCCTTGCCAACATGATGAAACCCCATCTCTACTAAGAATACAAAAATTAACTGGGCGTGGTGGCATGCGCCTGTAGTACCAGCTACTTGGGAGGCCAAGGCAGGAGAATTGCTTGAACCTGTGAGGCAGAGGTTGCAGTGAGCTGAAATCAAGCCACTGCACTCCAGCCTGGTGACAGAGCAAGACTCCATCTCAACCAAAAAAAAAAAAAAAAAAATGACAAAGAAACAACCACAAGGGCTCACAGAGCACAGCAGTTTTAGGCTAATAATCTTTCACATTGAAATGGCTCCCAAAGTCATGGATAACAATTAAATTTTTATGAAGACCTTGAGTCACCTGGAAAAATTTGGTTCCCTTGTTTCAAAAGGAAAGAGATTAGATAATGCATTTGAAAACTTATATTCAAGATAGTTAAAATAGGGCAAAATTTGGCATCTAAGTTTTGTAAGCTCTAATTATCTGGAAAAAAATACCTGTGTGGATGAGTGATCAGAATAATGACATAATCTCCTGTATAAATCATTGTTGCAGAAATCTCTCTGGAATTTCATAGCATACATTCAACTTTGAATTTTTTTTTTTTTAAAAAAGGGATTTAGGTGACTCCCAGAGAGAGTCAAGTGTGATGTGGTCTGATGGAATTCTGATTTACTTATTTCCCCTTCTAGTGGCCTGTCTTACTGGATGATGTGCATGTGGCCTTTTCCCTCTGCCCTCAGGACTGCCCTCCAGATGCAGAAGATTTCAGAGCCCAGCAGTGCTCAGCCTACAGTGATGTCCAGTATCAGGGGCATTACTATGAATGGCTTCCACGTTATAATGATCCTGCTGCCCCCTGTGCACTCAAGTGTCATGCACGAGGACAAGATTTGGTGGTGGAGCTGGCACCTAAGGTACTGGATGGAACTCGTTGCAACACGGATTCCTTGGACATGTGTATCAGTGGCATCTGTCAGGTAAGCACACCTGCCTCCCAAGCCCCTGCTTCAGGCATGTGCCATGCCTACTATCAATAAGCACAACCCTTTTCTTCTGTACTTTTGTTCATTCAGATGAAAGTATTGCTACTGGCTGGGTGTGGTGGCTCACACCTGTAATCCCAGCACTTTGGGAGGCAGAAGTGGGAGGATCACTCATTGAGACTAGGAGTTCCAGACCAGCCTGGCCAAAATGGTGAAATCCCATCTCTGCTAAAAATACAAAAATTAGCCAGGCGTGGTGGCAGGTGCCTGTAGTCCCAGCTACTCCTGAGGCTGAGCCAAGAGAATCTCTTTAACCTGGCAGGTGGAGGTTGCAGTGAGCTGAGATCGCACCACTGCACTCCAGCCTGGGTGACAGAGCGAGACTCCATTTCAAAAATAAAATAAAAAGGAAATATTGCTATTGATCCTTTTAATGTTAAAAATACTTCCTAGAATGTTACTAGCCTTTAAGTCATGTTTTACTTGTTTAAAATAGTGTAAATTTTGCCCATGTAGATCCAAAAGATTGTAATATAACTTCTTGTGATTATTCTGGATTCGTGATTCTTTTTTTTTTTTTTGGAGGCAGAGAAAGTCTCATTCTGTCACCCAGCCTGGAGTACAGGGGTGCATTCTCAGCTCACTGCAGGCTCCACCTGCCAGTTTCAAGTGATTATCTGCTTCAGCCTCCCAAGTAGCTGGGATTACAGGCACCCACCACCATGCCCACCTATTTTTTGTATTTTTAGTACAGATTAGGTTTCATCATGTTGGCCAGACTGGTCTCAAACTCCTGACCTCAGGTGATTTGCCCACCTTAGCCTTTCAAAGTGCTAGGATTACAAGCATGAGCCACCGTACCCAGCCATAGATTAGCTATTCTCTAACTTGAACATGCCTCAGTCACCTGGCAGGCTTGTGATAACAGAGTGTTGGGCTCATGCCTCAGAGTTTCTGATTCAGTAGGTTAGGGATGAGACCCAAAGATTTGCATTTCTAACAAGTTCCCTGGAGATACTGAAGCTGTGGGTCTGGGGAATACACTTTCAGAACCACTGTTTTAGAAGAGTAATACTGGAGAGTCTCTTATTAAATTAAACTTTCTTATTAAAATTAATTCATGATTTTAGGTCTTTGAGAACAGTGACTTATTTATGAAAAACTAACATGAATGCATTCCAGCAGATTTTTCAGAGTGGTCTCTGCAGAGCTATGACAAATGTGACTGAGCCATAAACCCCAGTGGCTTATAATGAATTTAAGAATTCAAGACACTTTAGACCAGGCGTGATGGCTCATGCCTGTAATCCCATCACTTTGAAAGGCCAAGGTGGGCAGATCACTTGAGGTCAGGGGTTCGAGACCAGCCTAGCAACATGGTGAAAGCCCATTTCCACCAAAAATACAAAAATTAGCTGGATGTCATGGGGTACACATGTAATCCCAGCTACTAGGGAGGCTGAGGCAGGAGAATCACTTGAACCCGGGAGGTGGAGGTTGCAGTTGAGCCAGGTCACGCCACTGCACTCCAGCCTGGGTGACAGAGTGAGACTGTCTCAAAAAGAAAAAAAAATTTAAAAAACACTATGACAGGTTGTGAGACAGGGATGGCAGGGAAATGGTAGGATTCTGCATCTATTCTTTTGATTTTTGAAAAATGTTTCTAGAAAATAATGAATGTGTCTAGTATTTCACCTACCCTATTATGCTCATAACAAAAACAGTAGTAACAACAGCAGACGAGCAACCTGACCACCTACGAACTGTTAGACACTGCCAGGAGTCTCAGACTTCAAGTGCTCAAAGGTGAACCTTCATCCTGCTTTTCAAACCAGCTTCAACTTTGTTCATCCCTTTATCTAGAGAATGGCTTCCAGTTGCTCATCCCAAAACTCTGGCATCATTCTTGCTTTTCTTTCAACCCACACATTTGATCCATTGCCAGGTCCTGTCAATTTTCCCTCCAAAGATTACTTTTAATTTACCACATCTTTCCACCTATACTGTCCTAAGTCCCTATCAGCCGATCTAAACTGCATTAACAGCTTTCTGTTCTGTTCTCCCAGCTCCCACTATGGTGGGAGTCTGTTTTTCACACAACAGCCAAAGTGATTATTTTAAAAGGTAATTCAGAGCTTGTCATTCTTGCATCCCCCAAAGCCCCTCAATGGCTTGTCCTTGCATTAATGATGACATGTAGGATTCTTGCCTGTCTCTTTAGGCTCTACTATCCACCTCCCTGCCCTTTTAAAATAGACTCAATTTTTTTTTAAGAGCAGGGTCTCACTCTGTCACCCAGGCTGGAATACAGTGACATGATCATAGCTCATTGCAGACTAATCCTCCTGGGCTCAAGCGATCCTCCTGCCTCAGCCTCCCACATAGCTGGGACTGCAGGCATGTGTCACCACGCTCAGCCAATTTTTTGTTTGTTTGATTTTTGTAGAGATGGGGTCTTGCTGTGTTGCTCAGGCTAGCCTTGAGCCTCCCAAAATACTGGCATTACAGGCATAAGCCGCCATACTTAACCTGACTCAATTTTTTAGAGCAATTTTAGATTCACAGCAAAATTTAGTGGAAGGTAGAAGTTTCCCATACGACCCCCTGGTTCCTTATATGCACAGCCTTCCCCACTATCAACATTCCCCACTAAAGTGGTACGGTTATTACAGTTAATGAACCTACATTGACACATCATAATCACCCAAAGCACATAGTTTGTATTAGGACTCACTCTTGGTGTGGTAAATTCTGAGTTTGAACAAATGTATAATGACATGTATCTACTATTACAGTAATGCAGAGTAGTTTCACTGACCTAAAAATCCTCTATGCTTTGCTCTTCCATCCCTCTCTCCTCGATAACCCCTGGCAATCATGGATCATTTTACTGTCTCCATAGTTTTTCGTTTTCCCGAATGCCGTAGAGTTGGAATCATATAGTATGTAGCCTTTGGAATCATATAGTATGTAGCCTTTTCGAATTGTCTTCTTTCATGTAGTATTATATTATACATTTAAGTTTCCTCAGTGTCTTTTCATGGCTTCATAACTCATTCATTTTTTTTCATTTTAAAAATTTAAGAAAAAAATTAATAGAATGCTTTACAAATCAGCGTGACAGCCTGGCACAGGGCCCATGCTAATCTTCTCTGTATCATTCCAATTTTAATATATGTGCTGCCAAAGAAAGCACAATAGCTTTTTTTTTTTTTTTTTTTTTTTGAGACAGAGTCTTGCTCTGTCACCCAGGCTGGAGTACAGTGGTGTGATCTCCGCTCACTGCAGCCTCCGCCTCCTGGGCTCAAGCAATTCTCCTGCCTCAGGTTCCCTGGTAGCTGAGACTACAGGTACCCACCACCATGCCTGGCTAATTTTTTGTATTTTTAGTAGAGACAGGGTTTCACCGTGTTAGCCAGGATCGTCTAGATCTCCTGACCTCCTGATCCGCCCATTTCTCGACCTTTCAAAGTGTTGGGATTACAGGCATGAGCCACTGCACCTGGCTGCTCATTTCTTTTTAACACTGAATGATATTCCATTGTCTTGGCTGTACCACAGTTTATTTATCCACTCACCTACTGAAGGACACTTTGGTTGCTTTTTACTTTTGGTAACCAAAAGTAGACTTTTGGCAAAAAGTCAAAGCTTACCATGTAATTCTTCCATTTTATAAACCTTCTGTTGTTCCCCTTTATTGCCACCAGTTAAATTTTGGGCTCTTTAAACCAATGATAATAGTAATCCTTCTCAGTGGAATTATGCTTTGGTTTCCCATGTTTTTGACAATGATCATGTATTGCTTTTATAATTAAAAAGAATTGTTATTACAAGCAATTTAGGTTGGCACATTGGCTCCTGCCTGTAATCACAACACTTTGGGAGGCCAAGACTGGAGAACTCCTTGAACCTAGGAGTTCGAGATCAGCCTGAGCAACATGGGGAAACCTTGTTTCTACAAAAAAAAACTTTTTAAAAAATTAACTGAGTATGGTGGTGCAAGCCTATAGTCCTAGCTACTTGCTACTCAGGATCCGGAGACAAGAGACTCACTTGAGTCCAGGTGGTCGAGGCTGCGCTGAGCTGTGATTACACCACCGTATTCTAGCCTGTGATAGGGTTGGACCCTGTTTCTAAAAAAAATAAAAATAAAACAGTAAAGAAAAGCAATTTAGTTTGGGCTCAAGGAGAGCACTCAGGATAAGGTGATGTTTAGACACTGAGGTTTTGAAAAATTGAGTAGAAGTTAGATAAACCAAGGTAAGGAAGAGAATGACAAGCAGAAAGGACAGGAATGTAACAGCAGGTGCAGATGTGTTTAAGGGTCCAGAAGTGCTTTCTGTAGAACTGAGGTGACAAAACCCATGGAATAGTGCCAGGAGATGAGGCTATCAGTGGAAGTGGAAATGAACCATTAACTTATTCTGAAAGTTGAGAGAGAAGCCGTTTCATAATTTTATAAAATTTGGGCTTGTCTTTAGAAAAGTCATTCAGTGGCAATGTGGCAGATTATTTGCAGAGGACAGGATCTAGCCAAACATTAGAAGGTCAAGTATGGGATAACAAGAGCTTAAAATAAGGCAAGATGTAGGATGAATGAAGTATAGACAAATTCTAAAGATTAAAGATGCATTTTTTTTTTGAGGAAGGGTCTTGCTCTGTTGTCCAGGCTGGAGTATAATGGTGTGGCTACAGCTCACTGCAGCCTTGAGCTCCTGGGCTCAAGTAATTCTCCTGAATTAGCCCCCACACCACCCCCAAGTAGCTGGGACTACAGGAATGTTCCTCAATGCTAGGATAATTTTTATTTTTTAAATTTTTTGTGGAGATCAAGTCTCACTATGTTGCCCAGGCTGATATTCAACTCCTGGCTTCAAGCAACCCTCCTACCTTGGCCCCTCCCAACACTGGGGTTATAGATGTGAGCCACTGAGCCTGGCCCTGGAAACAGATCTTTTAGGACCGAATGTTTGGTTGGATGTGAGGAGTGAAAGAATGATATCTAGATTTTTGATATCATGACTAAGTAGATAGATAGTGAGACCATTTATCAAGACGGAATGTTGAGTGAGAATCAGGGCATGGGGCAAAGGTGATGAGCTTGATGTACTGGAGAATATCCAAGTTGATATATGAATTTAGAGCTTATAAGAGAGATCTAGACTAGAAATGTAGATCCGGGGCTGTCACATAGTTACAGCTAATAATCTGATATCCTTGGGGACTGAGTAAGAAGGACAGGTTGTACAGAGTCCTGGTGCCCATGGTTGAAGGAACAAGCACAGGGAGAGGTGCCCTTGATGGGGACTGAAGAAATAGCCTTCTATATAGCAGAGAGACCATGAAAAACAGAAGATAAGGGCAGGTGAGCATTTAAGAAGGCAGGTTAGCAGTGGCACATACTTCAGAGAAGTCAAGAACAGTAAGAACTGAAATCCACCCTCTTCACTTTGACCAAAGATCACTGGCAACCTCAGCTGGTACAGCCTCAATGCCCGGGTTGGACTAGGTGGTGGGGAGGATGCAGGATGCATTAGTTTCCTGTGGCTACTGTAACAAATTACCACAGACTTGGTTGTTTAAAACAGCAGAAGCTTATTCTCTCACACTTCTAGAGGCCGGAAGTTTAAAATCAAGGTATCAGCAGGGTTGGTTCTCGCTTGAGGCGCTGAGGGACAGTCCATTCCTTGCCTCTTTCCCAGCTTCTGGTGCTGGAATTTGGGCTTGCCTAGAAAGAGCCCATTTGCAGGAACCCAAACTGGGAGCAGTAGGTGGGCAAGATGGAGGGAAAAAGGGAGGGTGGGTGACTCTAAAACTTAAGCTTCATTAACTTTATGGTAAATCCACAAATGAGCAAGGATATATGTTGTTGCCAGGCGGGTGTAGGGGTGGAGTATTGATACAGAGGTAGAAATATACAACTAATGAAGTAAAGTTTAGGGGAATCAAAGGAGTTGATAGCAGAAACAAAGGGGACAGATTTTTGTGGCAGTGATTTTCGGTGTTCTGCTTATGGAAGCATCACTCTTATCTCTGCCTTCATCTGCACCTTGCCTTCTCTTGTCTATCTCTGTGTCTTCCCCTCCTTCTGTAAGGACACCTTCATATGATTTCATCTCAACATCCTTAACTTAATTACATTTGCAAAGATATTTTTCAAAATATGGTCATATTCACAGGTTCTGAGTGCCATGTCTTTTTTTGGGGGGTGCACAATTCAACCCACTACACATGGTGAGGAATGAATAGGCCTAAATGAGTAGGGATGATGAGTGTAAACTCATCTTTCAAAAAGTATGAATCAGAAGAATAGAGAATGAAGGATACAACTACAGCTAGAGGGGATGTCAGGTCCAGGAAGAATATCTTCAAGATCAGAGATACTTGGAAAAGCACTGGAGCAGATATAGTTTTTAGGGTACCTGAAGCATATATAATTAGAAGGGCCCTCTTTATTTATTAATTTTTAGACAGGGTCTCACTCTGTCACCCAGGCTGGAGTGCAGTGGGGCTATAATGGCTCCTTGCAGCCTCAATCTCCTGGGCTCAAGTGATCCTCCCATCTCAACCTCCTGAGTAGCTGGGACAACAGGCGTGCCACCACTGCTAGTTTACAGCAGATTCTTACATAGAAATCCTTCCCAGTTGCAGCCCAGCTTCCCCTCCCTTCCTCAAACACTTCAATTCCTAGCAGCTCTCAGCATTTGTGGGAGCCTAGACTGGGAACAGCAGGTGGGCAAGACAGAAGGAAAAGGAGAGAGTCGTTGACCCTGAAACTTAAGCTTCATTAAGTTCATGGTAAATCCACGAATGAGCAAGGATATGTGTTGCCAGGCAGGTGGGTGAGTGGAGTATTGACTGAGAGGTAGAAATATACAATTAATGAAGTGAAGTTCCTGGACTCTTCAAAGGAGTTGATAACAGAAACAAAGGAGACAGATTGCCTATGCACAAGGAGGAGCGACGCCTCTTCCCTTGAGGCAGGTAGGGAGGGTGAAATATGGGCCACTGATCAGTTTGTATCAGAACAGATAGGAGGGTGAGATATTGTTTGACGGCCTCAATTGAGTGAAATATAAAACAAAGACATCTAATCAGAATAAGGGGGCAGGATTTTGAGGAGGAATGAGAAATTTGAAGATGCTCTGAGGATAACATAGATGACAAAATATGGTTAGAGGACAGTGCCCTGTGTAACTAGAAGAAGCAGAAAACCATTGTCTTTGGCACAGTTGATGTGTGAAGCTAAGGTCACTTTGGCTTTGGGTCAAGGTCATGGACCTGCTTGGTAGCTTCCTGTGAATAGCTGTGATCAGTACTATGTAAACTTCAGATTTAGAGAGAACTGCATTCAGAGTCTATTTCTGCAACTAATTAACTGAAGACCACTTGGCAACTCCCTTACCATCTTTGAGTCTTGGCCTTTCCATCAGGTAAAAAGCAGATATTACCCTCCTTTTAGGTCCTGTTTTAAATTCATTATTCCACAAACCAACATTCCAAGTGCCCGGCACAATAGCTGACACACAAGAGGCCTTCAGTCAACATGAGTCCCCTTCCCTCGTTTCCCCTTCTGCTCACTGCCCACCACCCCCTCCTCTTATTCATGGTCTAAGTCCAGTTGCATAGTTGTCTCCAGGAGTTTCCAGGGTTTACAGGGGCTTGTAGGATAAAGGTGGTTTCGGTGTGAATTAGTCCATTTTAAGTGAGTGCTTCTCATCACATTTTTGTGATTCTAATGAATAAGCCAGTTCTTTGGGTGATGAGGAGTGATACCCTGGTTGCTGAAAGCTGGATGCTCCTTTGGCTAGGTGATTGGAATAAAAGAATTATATGTACTTCCGCAGAAGTGACTCAGACACTTCTTGGTTGAATTCAGTATCTTTCCTTCAACAGAATAATGTTCACTTAAATTTCCTTTCTTGTGCCACGTGGCCCTGGGCATCAGTTAGGGTGAGAGAAAGTGAAGGAAGTGGTTCTTTCTGCTTGCCTCAGGATCACTGAAGTGAGCCATAATGACTGCTTGTCATAGGCTATACGTAATTCTTGTAATTGTCTGTATAGTTTTCTCATTTAAATGAACATGCCACAATGCTCTTGGGAGCAACTTTCCATTAGCCTGAGCACAGCTGACAGCCTGAGACAGAGGTGCTCACTGAATGAGATTTGCTTCTGCTTTGGAGGTCTGATTTTTATTAGAGGCATTGCCTGGTTGGTACCAGCTCTGCAGACCAAGTCTGATTTGTCATTCATGTTTATTGAATTCCATGATAGCTGTGCAGATGAAGAAACCACTTAGAATTTGGAATAAAAATATAAATAATAGCAACTAACACTGGTGCTTAGCCCAGGTATCAGGCATTGTCTAAACCCTTTACTGTTAGCTCATCATAACCTATCAAGTAGACAGTATTTATTCCTCACTTTGTTGATAAGGAAACTGGAAATTTAAGAGATGAAGTAATTTGCCCAAGTTGCACAGTATCTTAGTCAATTTGGGATGCTATCACAAGCTACCATAGATTGGGTAGTATATTGACAACAGAAATGTGTTTTTTACAGTTCTAGAGGCTGGAAAGTCCAAAATCAAAGTGCTGGCAGATTTCACTGTCTGGTGAGGGCCTGGTTCCTGCTTTCTGGTTCATAGAGGCTATGCCCTCACATGGCAGAAGGGGATGGTGGTATCCAGGGTATCTTTTATGAAGGTACTAATCCTATTCATGAGGGTTCTGCTCTCATGACCTAATTACCCCCCAAATGTTTCACCTCTTAATAGCATCACCTTGAGGGTTAGGTCCCTGCATATGAATTTTGGGTGCAGACACAAACATTCAGTCTATTGCACATAGCTAGGAAGTGGTAGAGCTGGAATTTGAACCCAAACAACCTAATTCCAGAATCTAATTTCTTAATTTTGGGGCTATACTGATGATACTTTTCATATTGTTACAAGTATAGCTGAAGTTTGTAACTGAAGATGAGATATAACTTGGTAAAGAACAGTCAGTTCAACAGATGAATCATGATTCATCTGATGCTTAGTACAAGCATTAAAACTCAAATGTCTATGCATTGCCCCAGAGAGAAACTGTCCAGATGTAGTCTTGTGTGGTGGTGACTGTGGTGGGCAACTGGAGGATACATGCTCATTTCGAAGGGGACAACTATATATAAACATGTCAGAGGTTTTGTTTTGTTTTTGTCAAGAGAAGCCAGAAAACTGGATTTTAATGTGAAACTTCTATTTTTAAATATCATCTTACTGTTAATAACCCTGCTTTATCCATTAATAGTTAAATTATAGTCCTGTAGAATGTAGGTTGGGTTTTCCTGCAGTAACCAACAAAACCCCCAAAGCTCAGTGTCTTAAAACCATTAAAGTTACTTCTTGCTGATGCCACTTGCCCAACAGCGATCAACAGGACCCTCAGCTCTTAGAACGTCTCAGAGATTAAGGCTGAAGAAGGCTTTATTTGGACACATTTTTAATGTAATAACTACAATAGTGCAAGGGGAACATGGGACTCAGACACTGACCCTTAAATCTCCTTTATAGAAGTGACAGATCAATAACTTAGACTCATATTTCCTTGGGCAAAGTTAATTAATGACCACACCTAACTTCAAAGGGGGTGAAGTGCATACCTTCTGTGGGGTGAAAGAAGCAAAATGTTAATGAGTATCCCCAGTGACTACCACAGCTTCATATACTCTGATTTTTAAGGCAGAAATGTCAGATTTTTTTCCCCCAAGTTAGAATTCAGTTTGCAGAGATTTCAAACAAAAGTTGATTTTAAAAAAATTGTTTTGTTCCTGAAGGATTAAATTTGACTTCTCTAAAAAATTTATATTTTGCTTCATTTGGACTAGTGCCACTTATTTCAGTACTATCTTCTTTTAGCTGATCAGGAAATCATATGCAGGAACTGTGCAATAATGTTTAGCCGAAGTGATGATTTACAGATGAATATTTATTCCAAAAAGACCTACTCGTGTATTTTAAATATTTGTTTATGTCATCCACTATCTTGTGTAATTTATCTCATTAACTACACTGTAGAGTAAGAATCTTACATTATTAATTTATACTCTGTAGTGTCTGGCAATATAGAAAATGGTAATTTCATAGATGTTAATAAATTTTATTGATATATCTGTCAATTAGTAGCTAATAAGTCACTATAATTAGAGATCATGACTTCAGAAGATGTCATAGAAGTTGGAAACACTTCAGGCAATTGTTTTAGAAGTTGCTTATTGTTGATTATGATGGGATATGAAAGCCAAAATTCAGTAGCCCCTCAATTTCAAGGTCATTTCTGGCTTATTCCTTATGAATCACAAGGCAAGACCTTCTTTTCTAATATTTTTCTGTGATGTTTTCACATGCTTTATTTGACTGTAAGATTTGGATGAACTATAACTTTAAAAAAAATTATGAAGCAAATGTAAGTGCTCAGGGAGGTATTCAGTTGCCCGAGATCTTGCAAGGCCTTAAACACTCTTCAAAACAAGCCCCTCCTAGCTCCTAAACCCTTCCTGGATGACCAGATAGAGAGTGATTCTCATTCTCATGAAATGCAGAGTGCTCAGGGACATGAATGTGTGAGGACAGAGCTTGGCTCAGCATCAGTGTTTCTATAATTTAATAGTAAATTACTCCCCTTGGAGAAAGTTGCATGAACACAAATTACTCATTGATTGAATCTCAACCATGCAAGTGTTTCCAAAATCAATTACTCTTAAGTTGTTCCACATGTACTTGTAAATATTAATATAATGACCTATGTAACTGGGTTTTCATTGTTGTTGTCTATCTGTTGATACTTAAGGTAGAGGAAGTTGTAACGTAGCGTTAAGATTCTGGGTCAGATAACCTGGATTTTAAAACTATTACCAACACTGTATACTGGCTGTTTAATATTGTCAAATCATTTAACTCAGTAATGGTTAGGTTCCTTATTTATTAAATAGAGATAAAAGGTATCAACTACATCATAAAATTGCTCTGAAGACTTAATGAAACAATGTGTACAATATTCATGGCATAATGCCAGATACATGCTAAGCATTCAATAAAAATCAGCAATTATTAATATTGTATTACTATATAAAATCATATAATCAGGATTAGAGGATTTCAGATGTCATTGGATTGAGCTACTCATCTAATAATTTAATTCCCCCTAAAATTTTCCCACCAGGAAGTCTCCTAGACCATGATTGAATATTTATTATTAGATAACTCTGACTTTTCAAACTTTCTCATATTGATCCAAATTATGCTTAAACCTGTAGCTTTCACCATTTGGAAATACACAGATCAAAAGTAGACCCTTTCCTCCTGATAGCCCTTTGTGAATTTGAAAATATCTCTAATCATAAGCTATTCCCTGAACTTCCTTGGAATTTACTATCTCTCCCTGAAATTTTCACCTGATCTTTCTCCTTCCCTTCAACCTCAAAATTTTGGAAAGGATAGTGTATAAATATTGTCTCAACTTCCTCTAGTTTCATTTTCTCTTCAACAGCTTGGATATAGAGTCTGAATCAACAACTCTCCAAGCTGAAGCGTGGAGGATACCCGAGAGTCAAAACAAAATAAAAAACAGAAATAATAAAATTGGCCCTCTTTTATTGAATCCTTTATAATGTTTGAATCATTATACTAAGAGTTTTAAGTGTATTTTCTCATTGAATCCTTGCTAGGCCATATGTGAAGTATATATTGGTATTATTATCTCTTTTACTGTTGAGGAAAATGAGTCTCTGAGAGTTTGAATTTTTCAACATCCTGCAGCTTGAAAGGGGTGGTCGGTGGGTCCAGGTTTGTAAGTGGGTGTTTTCTTCCTCCAAAGTCCCTGCACTTACACACCAGGTTTATAAATATAAATAAAGTTAGATGAATATGGGAAGGAAAAGGTAAACCATCAGATCAGTTGATACTGTTGTCTTTTATACATTATGTAAAATACATGCTTATGAGATAAAAGGAAATATAAGACATGGCCCTTTTTTCTCATGTAGGGAAGCTTATCATATAGCAAATATGCACACATATGTACACATGAAAAATGACAAGAGAAAGAAAGATAACAGTATAAACACATATTTTATATGAGCCATCTCTCCTAACTCCTTCTTATATTTTAAAAATTGTTTATAAATATATAGATATAATGGCAGAGATGGGGATACACAGGTATGCCTACAGCTAATAATACAAGGAGATATAAAGATATAGATAAAGACTACAGGCAGATATTGATATATGGATATAGGGATATAGGTATGTAAGGATAGAAGTAAAAACAGAAAAAAAAACAAACATATTTAAAGTAAAACTGAACCAGAAGGTTATACATCAAATTTAGGACAGTGGTTGTTTTGGCAAGGAAATGAGAAAATAGGGCAAGTAAGTGTAGGGCTGAGGAGAGAGGGGAGAGAGGAAACAACTGTAATGTTCTGATTATTTTATGTACATAAGAATATCTGGGCTGGGCGCTTTGGTGCATGCCTGTCATCCCAGCACTTTGAGAGACCAAGGCAGGAGGATCACTTGAGCCCAGGAATTTGAGACCAGTCTGGGCAACGTAGGGAGACCCTGTTTTCACATCAAATTTTGAAAAGCTGGGTATTTCGGCACAGGCCTGTCACTCAACCTCCCAGGCTCAAGTGATCCTAGCTACTTGAGGGAGGTGACAGGATCTCTTGAGCCCAGGAGGTTGAGGCTGCAGTGAGCCATGATCTCACTATTGCACTCCAGCCTGGGCAACAGAGTGAGATCTTGTCTCAAAAAAAAAAAAGAAACAAATCTGAATAAAATATAAATAGAAAAGAGATGGGGTATGGAGAGACAGCTTCAAATCTTTATTAATTTTGGGGTCTTGCATTAGAATCATATAAATGATACTATCCTGTAAGACATCATATCATTCACATTCATAAAACTGTGTTCTCATACAAGAGAGCCAACCTGTAAATTTAAGGGTTACATCACAACTAAGGTTCCTGAAATGAAGGGAGCTCCCCTTCCCCTGGCTTTGGGCACCGCTGACCGCCACGCTTCTGTTGGCAGGCAGTGGGCTGCGATCGGCAACTGGGAAGCAGTGCCAAGGAGGACAGCTGTGGAGTTTGTGCTGGCGATGGCTCCACCTGCAGGCTCGTACGGGGACAATCGAAGTCGCAGCTTTCTCCTGAAAAAAGTAGGTTTTAAACCCAATACGATACTACTCTCATACAAGATGTATTTTAGACCGTCTATTGCTAGAATAACATTTTCTGAATGCTAAGCCTTTTTAGTTGGAAATAGCTTTTGGCCCATTTTCTAAAAGCGAAATTTCTTCCAAAAAGTGTATATCAAACTTTTGATCCCATTGTATCTTCGAAGAGGACCTGTTTCTTTGAACCTTTGCCAATACTGAGTATTACTATTTAAAATATATATATTTACACATTTTTTAGGTAAATCGTGAAATAATTTATTTGTCTTCCTTTGATGGCTAACAAAGTAGAAAATATTGTCATGTATCTATTGACCATTTATACTTTTTAATTTCTCCGTTAGCTGTTGAAGCTTTTTATCACTTTTCCTGTTTGGATGTAGATCTTTTCATCATTGTTGAGAGCTTTTGAGATATCACAAATACTAACATTTTATCTGTCATACTTATTTCAAACTTGGTTCCAGTTTGTTATTTGACTTTCAATTTTGTGTAATTAGAGTTTCTAAGTTTTATGTATTTGGAAATTTCCATCTTTTCATTTTAATATCTGTCTTTTAAAAAATCCTTTAGTTTGGGGAATCAGTAAACTTTTTCTGTAAAGGCATAGATAGTAAATATTTTAGGCTTTGCTGACCATATAGTCTCAACTACTCAACACAGCTGTTGCAATGTTAAAGCACCCACAGACACCTGTAAATAAATCAGGCTACATTCCAGTGAAACTTTATTTACAAATAGCCTGCAGGCTGAATTTGGCCCTCAGGTTATAGTTTGTTGACCTCTCCTTTAAAGGAAAAAAAAAATTCGTGCATATTTTCTGCCAGTACTTTTATGGTTTTTTCTTTGTAATAATTCTTTCTGAATACCCCCTTGTTGGTGGTATTCAGTTATAAATGTAGGTGAGTTCAGCCAAAGATTTGATTTTAAATCTTTCATTTATTTGAATTTAGTTTGATGGTGTAACTTATAGTCAGGATCTTGCTTATTCTTCCAAATGGGGAAAACATTACAGGAGAGATGGAGGGTTTTCCAGGCAGAGGAAACGCAAAGTTCATGGCATGACACTGGAGAAGAGCCTGGGATTTTTGAGGAACTCCTCTTATGTTGCTCAGGCCTGACTGTACATTGAATAGAGTAGATGATAAGACAGAATGGCATTTAGAGCCAACGCCTTCATTATTGTGTTTTGTTTTTCAGGTTAAGTGGAGTCATCAAAGTGATTTAGGCAGTGGAGTGATGTGGTTAGGTTAGTGTTCTAGTAAAATAATTCTGGTGGCATATGGAGGCTGGATTACCTGTCAGGCCTGGCAACAGGGAGTCCAAATAGGAAGTGTTTTTCAAAATTTTCAAGAGTGTTTAAAATAATGAGGCCGTGGTCTAGGGTAGCGTGGCAGGAAACCTAGAGGAAGGAACAGGTGGAGAGATCTTTAGGATGTAGAATGAACAGAGCTTGGTAATTCTTTGAATGAAGGCTATAACAGAAAAGAAGCAGCTAAAATGGCCCATCTTGCACAGCTGGGTGGACATGTTTGCTATTCATTTGGGTAAGAATTCGTGAAAAGGAGACACATATAAAAGATGAGAGTCCACCTCCCTGAATTTTATCCTTACCAAAATTTTGACCCCGTAAGTATCCAGTACCTCAGTATCTTTCTGATGCCTACAAACAGATGTTGATTATGTTTTGTTTGTGGTTGGAGGGTTGATCTGAAGCATGCTGGTTTATCATGGCTGATAGCAAAACCCCTTGTTGGTGGCATTCAGTTATAAAAGTAGGTGAGTTTATCCAAAGAGAGTATGTAGAATATAAGAGGAAGCCAATAATTGCATCTTGAGGAAGAGCTAAAGTCAAAGCATTTAGCCAAAGAAGACGTTTAAGGGAATCCAACTGAGAAGGAATGAATAGTATAAGTAGGTAAATGCGGAACTGAGCAAGAGCAGTACCATGGACCCCAAAGGAATAAGTAATTTCAAAAATGAGATGGGGTGGCCAACACTGTTAAATGCTCTTATGAGTTAAACTGGAATAAGGGCCCAAAAATTTGTCTTTGGCAATTTGAAGGTAATTTGTGATGTCAGCAAGAGTGATTTTGATGAACTTCAGGCTGAAACCAAAGCTTGATTGCAGTGAGTTGGTGGGTGAAGAGAAGGTGAGAATGTATAAAGGGAAAGATTTTCTCAGGATAAGAGGAGGGGAACAGACCAACACCCTGTCAACAACTGGATAACTCTACAGGAATGGTTGGAGAACACCATGAGGTGTTCCAGCCTATTGTCTTTATTTGGCTCTTTATTAGCAGATAGACTTGGCCACTAGGAGTGAGGGCTCAGAGACCTGAGCCTGTTCCCATGAAGGAAAGAAGAAGGAATTCATCAACAACAGCACAAAGGTAGAGGAGTAGCTGTGAGGGCCTAGCTGAGATTGGAAACCATGGATTCATGAAGGTTCCAATTTATGGACTTCATGAAAGAGGTGGCTTTGAATGGTGGTATATCAGTGAGGAATGTATTCTACTCAAATCACAGAAAACTCAACTTAGAAACATTGGAATTTATAAATCTTTTCTAACAAGAAGCCTGGAGTAGGCAGCTAAGGCTGGGGATGCTGTTTTTCCATGTCTTGCATGAACCAGGCACCTTTCTCTCTACTCTCACCCTTGGAGAGTGGCTTTTGCCTATGTCATTATAAAGAACACAGTATTTAAAAAATGCTTTTCACACTCTGTTCCTCCTTATTATCGGGGAGGTGGATATTCTCCCCAGGGAATTTTTCTTCATTGACCAGAACTATGGCATATAACACCCTGGCTTCCAAGGAGGCAGGAAACCAAGTAGTTAGCATTCCATCTGTTTGTTATTACTAATATTTATCAAATGCTTTATAATTCCCAAAGTTCTCTTCAGACATACCATATCATTTAATTCTACAAGCATCCTCGCATTATAGTTTGGGTGATGTCCTATTTTTTTTACAGATGAGGAAACTAAGGACCAGAAAGTTAAGAAACATCTCCCATAATTAATTATGAAAGGAAATATTGGGAAGTGATTAAGAAATTGGGGTCTGGGGCCAGCCTTCCAGTGTTAAGTCCTGGGTCTGTTGCTTACAAGCTGTGTGAGTTATTTAAATTATTTAACTTCCATGGATATCTTGGATTTCTGATTTTAACCTGGGAATAACAACAGTACTGCCTTTGTAGAGCTGTTGTCAGGATTTTAAAAATCAACCCATGTTGAGCACTTCAAACAGCGGAGTACTAGAGGGTACTCAGTAAATGCTAGCTCCATTTTTATTAAAAATATTACTCATTGGGGCACCAAAGAATGTCACACTGACACAGGAGGGGAGCAGGAAAGTGCTAGGTAGAAAAGGCCAGGGTCCCTGGCTAGGGCTCCACTCTCAGGCCTGTGCCCATGGGCCTAGGTGAGGACAGGGACTCCTGTTTTCACACCCAAATGTTGCATTTTCCAAGACCACTGTGGCCCGCCATGCCCCCCGTCCTGTGCTTATAAAAACCCCAAGACCCTAGCAGACACACACACAAGTGACTAGAAGTCCAGAGGAACACACCAGCAGAAGAACACACAGACACTGACAGGCTGTTGACAGTGCAGCGACACAGACCCAGAGGGAAACTTGGCTGAGGGTGGGTGGAGGAGAGCCTAGACTCCAGGGGAAGACGACCTTCCCACTCCATCCCCCTTCTTCCTCCCCATCCATCTGCTGAGAGCTACCTCCACCATTAAATAAAACTTTGTACTCATTCTCCAAGCCCATGTGTGATCTGATTTTTCCAGTACACTAGGGCAAGAACCCTGGGATACAGAAAGCCCTCTATCCTTGAGATAAGGCAGAGGGTCTAACTGAGCTGATTAACACAGCCACCTGCAGACAGCTGAGCTGAGAGAGCACACTGTAACACCCGCTGGAACTTCAGGAACTTTAAACACTCAACTCTAGATGCTGCCATGGGTTTGGAGCCCCACATTCCCCATAACCTGCCCATCTGGATGTTCCCACTAGGGGTTTAAGCTGCGGGGCACTGAAGAAACAAGCTACTCCTTCATTGCACGCCCTGCGTGGGGGATAAGGGAACTTTTCCTGTTTCAACACCGCTTATATACTTTAAGTGTAAATGTAGGTATTTGTAAACATGTTTGAAAGTCAATAATCAGTCCATCTGGGGATTGATTTTAAGAGAGCTACTGCTTAGTATAGAGGAAAACCTTGAAAGTGTGAAAAGAAGAGTGAATTATAGGGGAAACCAAAGTTTTAGGACTCAGATCAGTGAACACAGTTTGAAGAGACAGGCTATACTGAGAAGCATTCATTCAGGAAGGCATGTGGATGAGGGGACGAAGGGAGAAAGACAATAGCCAGATCAGGGTGTATTGGAGGTACGTAGAGTTAGCGTTAGCCTTAGAAAGTTTGGAAATCTCATCAGAAAATACCTTGTTTTGTCGGAGTCCAAGAAAGATTAGAAATTGAGATAATTCTAACTGAACCGGGGTAGATGCCAAATGAAATTGTGCCAAGGGGCAGTCTTATTTGGAGAAGTGTGCAGAAGAGGTACTGAAATGCAAGGTAGTTCATTGTTCTCTCTGTCTCTTGAGTTTCAGCTTTTGGATTACATATGCTTTTGAGACTCTTAAAAGTTATGCATTTTCTTTCCAGGAAAATACATGTGTATTACGCCAGTTAGAATGGCGATCATTAAAAAATCTGGAGACAACAGATGCTGGAGGGGATGTGGAGAAATAGGAACACTCTTACACTGTTGGTGGGAGTGTAAATTAGTTCAACCATTGTGGAAGACAGTGTGGCGATTCCTCAAGGACCTAGAAATAGAAATTCCATTTGACCCAGCAATCCCATTACTGGGTATATA